>BGNK01000981.1:110592-179381 GCA_003297005.1 Symbiodinium sp. clade A Y106 | reverse complement strand
ATTCCATTCATCATACCATTCTGCTCCACTTCCTTGTTCCTCTTCCATCAACGCGGACATTCTTCCTTTTGCTTTAGGGCATTCCTTGCTCCAGTGGTTCGGATCACCACACAGAAAGCCTCCTAAATCCTTCAACCCTAAACCATCCTAGCCCCTAAAACTCTCGCCAAAGCGTTTCAGAACAAAACCCTTAACCCCAAACGCAACAATCCTCAGAGTAGCCGAAAGCCTCCCAAGCCTGTTTCAACCTTATTCCATCCTAAACCCTGCAGCCCTCAATGCAAAGATCTTCAGAGCAGTCCCTTATTGTAACTAGGCTTCCGGGGCTTAGGGGGGGCTTGTTCGGTTTTGTTTTTGGATGTTGGGGGTTGACGGGTGTTGGTTTTGGCGTTACGGGATTTGCGGCTTTAGGGTATCCAGAAACTCCAAAACCCCTTAATTAAGGAATATACCTTGAATTCTAGTAGGATCCCTAATATGGTTTAAGGAATATTCCTTAATTAAGGGATATTGGAGTCTCTGGGTCCAGGGTTTCGGAGGTGATCTTCACCCCAAATCCCAAAAGAGCTTGAGGGCCTGCAATCCTGAACCCTTCGAGGTGATGGCTGTGTGCGTCTTGCCGGTACCGGTCTGACCATAGGCGAAGAGGCATGCCTCGATAGCGGGTGCAGGGTTCCCAGAGACTCCAATATCCCTTAATTAAGGAATATTCCTTACATCATATTAGGGATCCTACGATCATTTAAGGTATATTACTTCATTAGGGGGTTTTGGAGTCTCTGGATTTGGGGCTTTTCGGGTTTAGGGTTCAGTTTTTGGGGCTCAGGGTCGAGAGCTTCTAGGGTTGAGGGTCCTAGGCCCTAAGCCCTAAACTCAACTTGGCTGACTTCTGAACCCCTCTAAAAAGTTAAACTCTGAGCCTCCTTATTGTAGTTCATACAGAAATCCCAAAAGTTAAAGTCCTAAGAGACAACCAGAAGAACGCCATGTAATACTACAAATGTAGTAAGGAACCCAGAAGACTCCTGCAGGTTCTTATTCAGGCCCCCTAAAGGACTTTAAGCCCTAAACCCCTAAACCCTAAACCCTAAATCCCTAAACCTAGGTTCCCCAGTAGCCCCTTAATAATAAGGGTACCCTTTTCCATACTATTCGGTTTTAATAGGGGAACCCAAAAAGAAAAAGGGCAAAAGGGTACTACTGGGGAACCTAGAAACTCTGCGACCGCTGAAATCAGGGTGTGGGTTCAGATTGATCCTGACTTCTGAACCCCTCCGAAAAGTTAAACTTTTCGCCTCATTATTCTAGTTCATATAGAAACCCAAAAAGTTAAAGTCCTAAGAGCCAACCAGAAGAACGCCAAGTGAATACAGGTCTAGCAGGGTGTTTTGTGTTGGGGTAGGTGGTAAGCGGGAGTCGCGAGGTTTTGGTGTGGATTCTGCGAAAGTTTCACGGGTTTCAATTCCGTTCTGATGGCTTCTACATAGGGCGTAGTAAAGTATTTTGGTGGCTGTGGCACCTTGTAGCCATACGTAGGACTTGTACAGTCGCCGTGTGCCTACTGTACACAGTCTTGGTACCGAATGCTGAGAAAGTGCGTTCGCAAGCAACGTAGACCCCTGATCAATGAATCCCCTTTCCATCTTACAGGATATTTGTCTAAAAAATACATGTCCTCATCCCGAAAGAGGGAGAAGCGTCATTTATCAGTCTACAGTACTACCGCAATAAAGCAGGGATTCGTTCTGCCTGTTGATCAAGATTGAATCGGACCACCAGCGCGAAAAAAAGGAATGAAGGATGAGACCTTTGAAATCTTCGGAATCTACAAGTAGGATTCTGAACCCCAAACCCTAAACTCTAACACTAATCACCTTGGCCGACTTCTGAACCCCTCCAAAAAGTTACACTTTTAGCCTACTTATTCTACTTCATATAGAAACCCCAAAAGTTAAAGTCCTAAGAGTCAACCAGAAGAACGCCAAGTCACAGTCTCAAGACCTCGTGCTCTATAGTAGAACCCAGAGAAAGTTGGAACATGGCTTTAGGAGGATTCGTGCTAGGATCCCTTATGCTTTACCTTAAGGGTATGAGGACAACTCTATGTTCCAACTTTCTGGCTTCTACTGTATACCCTGAGCCCTGACCCCATAAACCCAAATCCTTTGCTCCACATCTGCGGACCGCGATACACCGCGATCCAAAGAGAACCACTTGGAGGGTCGGGGGACTTAGTAACTGGGTACTAAAGTAGAGTTATAAGTACCCTAAAGGGAAATCTTTATCATAGTTGGGTAACATTTTACATTTTTATGGGTACTTAAAGCCAATAAGGAATAAAAGTTCAAATTTTTCATCCTATCCCAACCATGAACTAGGAATGCTAATTGAAGTTATGATACTTATAACTCTTTACTAAGTCCCCCGACCCTCCAAGCAAACACCGTCGAAACCCCACCAGCGCTTCTGGGAACACTACGTTGTAGCCATCCAGGGCACACCTGTCCGAGGTTCAGGGCTTGAGGGCAGTGGCTCAAGCTATCTGTGATGATTAGTTGCTGAGTTACGCTTTTAGGTTTACAGTGGGTAGTATTATCCAAAAAAGTGTACAGTGTATCCACTCAGCTACTAAGACTTTAACCTATGTGTCTGAGCAGTTCGGCGTTCAAGGCGTTCAGGGCATTGGGACTAAGGAAGATAGAAGGGATCCAGGGACTGCCGCAAGCGCCGAAGCAAGACCCTCAGAGTTTTCTGCTACTGTATGTTATTAATTGGTTCAGGTTCTAGGGATTGCAGTTGATAACCTCGTACTTGTCATTAACGCAGCGCAAACATGAGCGTCAAGGAACTGCCCGTCACTGCTTCTTGGCTGCCCTCCGCACTCTTAGGGTTGAGTAGGCTTTAGGGCTTCGGGCTTCTAGGGGGCTTGTCCTACCCATGCACTTGAGAATCTCGTATTCTGAATTTGCAGAAAGCTGGAGGAAAGTGCCAGGCAGCCGCGTAATCCCTCCACCCGGTTTCGGGTGTAGGCTGCAAAGTGTGCGTTGGACATGATGCGTGCTCTGAGGCACTGCTATTATTATTATCGTTCTGTTGTTATTATCATTCATATTAATTACTGATGATATTAAATACTCTTGGCCGACTTCTGAACCCCTCCTAAAAGTTAAACTTTTAGCCTACTTATTATATAGTTCACATAGAAACCCAAAAAGTTAAAGTCCTAAGAGTCAACCAGAAGAACGCCAAGTATACTTCTTCTTCTCCTTATGCTTTGCTCTGAGGCCTTCTGGTTGCGCTCAGCCCGAATTGTTATCTAGGTTCCTGAGCAGACCCTTTACTATAAGGGTACCCTTTTTCCTAATACTCAGTTCTAATAAGGGGACCCTAAACTGGGCTTTTAAGTAACCAGGGAGAAAAACGTATAAACTTTTATTTCATAAGGGTTCCTTTAAGAAAAAAGTAGTAAAGTATGGTACTCCAAAGCCCAGCAGTTCTAATAAGGGGACCCTAAAACAAAAAGGGCAAAACGGCACTACTCAGGAACCTAGTTATCTCAACCCGGAGTCTGGCTCCGGATGCCTCAAACACTACTCTACGGTTCGGAACGTTAGCGTAAAACATTACCTATGCTATTTTGGGGGGTTCCTTATTGCAATCATAGTATAATGGGCCCCAAAACCCTATTCTAAACAATTAAGGCCCCTATATTACCCCAGTGGTCCCGGCGCACCTGACGATGCGTTGGCCAATGGTCTCGTACACAGTCTCCTCCCAGTGGCTTTGGTGTTCAACCGATAAGCGTCCCGGGCTGACTAATCTAGGGGCCTCAATAATTAGAATAGGGATTTGGGGCCCATTGTACTACAATTCTAATAAGGAGCCCCTAAAATAGTACAGGTAATTACTGTATTAAGGCCCCTATAGTATGTGTTGGATCGAAAGCCTCGACCATGAACCCTACGCTTTATTAAGACTTGGTTGCACAGCTGCGAAGACCCAAACCCCGGAACCCTAACCCCGGAACCCTAAACCCTAGACCCTTAACCCTATCCCTGAACCCTAAACCCTAAACCCTCAACCCTTAAGCCTTAACCCAATCTTCAACCTGCAACACCAAAGCTTCGAAACCCAAACCCCGGAACCCTAAACCCAAAACTCTCTTTTTCAACAACCGGGCCCCAAAAAGTTCAAACTTTTTATAGAGCTAATATATAGTAGCAAAAAGTTTAAAGTTCCCCCGTTCACTATCTAAGAACCCCGGAACCCTAAACCCAAAACTAAAGCCTAAAACTTCCCAGACATGCTCCAATTTAAGGTCACAGTCGCGAAGCCCCTAAAGTACATCTAGGTCCCTGGGTAACCCCTTAATAATAAGGGTACCTTTTTTCCTGGTGTTTGGTTTTATTTAGGGAACCCAAAAAGAAAAAGGGCAAAAGGGCACTACTCAGGAACCTAGTAGACCCTAAACCCTTGTAGAACCCTTTCAGGAAGCCTTTAAGGAACCAGGGAGAAAAAAAGTATAAACTTTTATTTCATAAGGGTTCCTTTAAGAAAAAAGTATTAAAGTATGGTACTCCAAAGCCCAGTTCAGGAAGCCTTTAAGGTACCCTATAAGGATTCCTTTAAAGGACATTTTCTAAATCACCGAAGCCGTGAGGAGGACTATTGAGTCCGAAGCCTTCAGTGGGCCTTTATGCGAGGCTCCGTTCAATTAGGGGTACCTTATCTGGGGGTCCTTATAATAAGGATCCTACTATTTAGGGTAGTATATCAGGGTCCCATATTTTCAAGTCGGAAACTCCCATATACACCGCAAGAGTGAAAAGTTGCATGATTACCTACAGCAGCCGTCGAAAGCATGAACCCTACCCTAAACCCTAGACCCCAAGAAACTCTCCGCCGCCATGCCCAAAACTACCCGGCGTGACAACTGTCCGCCTGAATTTTCAGAATCCGTAGCGCATTTTTTCCACACGCACAGCTGCAGTTTGGCGGTTTGACGCTCGCAAGCCGCGAACAGCTTTCCATTCACTCCAGAACCGCAGGTGTGATATTGTAAACTTGGGGGGGCGGGTGTGCAGAATAAATGTAGCTTGGGCAACTTCAATAAACCGCGCCAGGGAGTCAGCTAACCTTGGAAGATGCGCGGAGGGGCGGGGGTCGGCGGGCACCCTATAAATATTATACAAGTGCATGAGTATCATGTATCTCCACCTTCTCAGGAGCTAACAAAACAGCTCTTCATACTCAGTGGTACTCTCGCCGGCTATAGCAGACAGCAGCCCACCAGAATACAAACAAAAGAAAGGCCGGAAGTTTATATAACCCCTGTTCCCTAAACCCTAATAAAGCCCTAACCCCTAAACCGTAGACCCCAAACCCTAGGCAACATACCACACCTAGAGGCTCCCCGACGTTTGCAGCGAATTGTTCTCGTTGAGCGGCAGATGCACGCACAAGAGCTTGTGCTCGCACTTAGATCTACTGAGTACGAGAAGTACCTTATATGAGGCGATAAGTAGATATTACTATGGCTGCCTTACATATATGCCTGCTTACCAAGTCCCCGGATCCTTCAAGTAGACAAGTAGACCCCAAACCCTAAACCCCAAAGCAGACTAACTACCCTCATAGAGCCCTTAGAGGGACCCTTACAGGGATCCTTTAAGTACACTTCAGTTAGCTTTCGATGCTTCGCCCCGAAACGCCTACGTACAGTTCCGGATATCGAAATCATAGAGCCCGTAAAGCCATTCAGAGTTTACGGTTTCGGGTTCTGAGGTAAATGCTAGACCCCAAATCGAACGCCGCAGTCAGATTGAAGAAGACTTGTACTAGGAAAGGAGTGGTAGATATGCAGAGAAAGCAGTGTAAGACGCCGTGTTTCCGATTTAATTGGTGAAAATGAGATCTTGAGCATGATCCTTAATGTCATTGCTATGCATATCTTATTACACGGTTACTGCTATCTTTCAAAGCTTCCAGGTTTCTGCATTGCGACTCTACTTGCGTCATCATTCCATAGTGCTGTTGTCGTCAAGACGGTAGCAATTCCTACACCTCCTAGTACTCCTCGTCCTACTTCTCTTGCTTTAGACGTGCCGTGCGTTGAGTCTTTGAGGTTGTGAGTTTGGGGCTTGTGATTCGGGTCGTGAGGTCTGTTTTAGGTCTGAGATTCAGGGTGCAGGCTGAGTCTGGTCTGGGGCATTATTGAAGACCCAGGGTTCGGAAGGCTACATCGATTGCCACAGCCTTCGGATTGAATGGTTAAGGTATCTATGAGAACATTCACCTAGCATTTCATCATGGCGCAAGCTCTACACTGAAAGTTAGCCGCTTTCACCGACATCGAGCATTGGCCAATTTGGCGTTAAAGTGCACTGGGACAGCGCTGATCAGGCGCATTCACTTGAACCATGCACTCCAGAGGGAGCATGCCCACACAAACCAATATCCTTTTCTGAGGAGAAATCGTTACCACCTCCTCATAATATACCCTCTTACAGGTAAGGCTTCTTCCAGGCTGTCATCAGAGATCCGAATCAAGTTTGAGGAGTTTCCTAAACCCTAAACCCTGTGTTATCATAAGAATCGTCTGAAATCAAAGGATCCCTGTCGAATCGGGGGGCTGATTGGGCTCTCCCAATTGGGATGCGGGTTTGACGTGGTTAAGTAGGAGAGGGGTCTGTACAGGCTTAGTAGGCTTCTGAGTCGTTATATCCCTTTAAAGTGGTTTCGTGCTTGTCTGGTTAGGAAATGGGGCTATGTAATAAGATGTGCCGTTGCGCTGATTAGAAAGCTAAGTACGCTAAACTCCTAAACCCCTAAACCCTAAGGCCCAAAATTCTAGACCCTAAACAAGTAGACCTACATACCGAGAGGATCCTTCACGCATCAAATCCACTAGACTTGATGCAAGATCCCCGGGAGCTGGGTTCCGGAACAGTGAAGGAAGGACACCAAGCAAACCCTCAGTCCTTATCTTTACGGCTCAGGGTTTAGGCGTTTATGGGTTTAGGGGTTTATGGATTTAGGGGTTTCGGGGTTCGGGTTTACACTGCTTCCCATACCTGTACCCGAAAAGACCTACCTTTTTTGGGTTCCTTGTTATGGTTTCTATATACAATTCCTTAGACATGGTCCTTTGGACCACAGCTAAGGTAACAAGATACTGAAATCCTAACCGCTAGACTAGAAGGTTTAGGTCCAGGTTTTAGGGATAACCTTGAAGCCTAAGCAAAGTAGTACTAGGTTCCCCCGTGTCCCCTTAATAATGAGGGTACCACAGAGCGTCCTTTTTCCTTGTATTCAGTTTTCGTAAGGGAGCCCTAAAATAAAAGAACAAACGGGTACGACCCAGGAACTTAGAAGTAACAAACCCTAGTATGATTCTACTACCTGCCTACATCCCTAAACTCTAAGCCCATATCCCAACTCTAAACCCCAAACCCTCCTGAACCCAAAACCCTTATCCCCAACTCTAAGCCCTAAGCCCTCCTAAACCCCTAGGCCCCTAAGAGAAAACAGGGAGCGTTCCTCTCTTCCGCCCTTGAATTACGTCCCCGCAAACCTCTTCCAGCGAATGGGCCCTTTAGGGTTGTTTGGGGTTCTGGGCTTTTAAGTAACCAGGGAGAAAAAAGTATAAAGTTTTATTTCATAGTGGTTCCTTTAAGAAAAAAGTATTAAAGTATGGTACTCCAAAGCCCAGGGTTTGGGGTTGATACCACTGGGTTTTCCGATGTGGGCTTTCAGATTTAGAGTTCACTTCAGCCTGCCATCTCCCATCTTTGCTTGGCTGACTTCTGAACCCCTCCTGAAAGTTAAACTTTCAGCCTCCTTAGTATAGTTCAGATATAGAAACCCCAAAAATGGTAAGGTCCTAAGAGCCAACCAGAAGAACGCCAAGTTTTTGGCCCTGTAAATCTCATCTTACGGTTGAGACTGAAGCCCTCAACAATGTAGGCTATGGGTAGCTTGAAAAATATGGGACCTTAGTGAAAGACTATGGAATAGTGTGTTTTTCAGTTGGGGGATGGTGGTTATACATATTATATATATATATACACATGCATATGTGTATATACTTATACATATGTATATATATATAGAGCATGCTACCAGTATAGTCGGAAGCCTAAGAGATAGCATCAAGTGCTCAGGCTTCTTTCTTACGGTTCAAGATTTAGGGTTCGCGGCTTGGGAGCTCCTTGGGTTGTTTGCTCTTCTCTGGTTTAAACTGCTTCAAGTACTCAAACTAGAAGGGTTTAGGATTCTTTTGGGGGTTTAGGGTTGAGGGGGTTTGCGGTTGATGAACCCTAAACCCCAAACCCTCAACCGGTATACCCTGAACCCTAAGGTTCCGTTAAAGCCGGAAAGTCTGGAGGACCTCTCAAAGTTTGGGGTGTAGAGCTTGGGGCTGTTTTTGACCCCTGGAGCCCCTTCCTGATGAGCCTTGCGGGACCCTGGTCCGGAGTTCGAGATGTCTCATTCTGGTACTACTTAAAGGCTCATGGGACTTAGAAAGGTGTAGGGCTCCTTTTAAGGGTGCCAGAGGGTTCAAACATAACAATCTCACAAGGAGGGTTTTCTGGAATCCCTCTTATCAGCCCCCTTATACCCCAAAACTCGGATCGTTAAGTTTAGGTGCTGGGCCCCTGCACAACTCGAAGGTCGAGTCAAGGGACTCTGCGAACAAACTTATCACCTACTGAGTTCTGGCTAGGTTTTGTGGGTTTGAGCTTAGTGGTTCGGGCATAAGTATCAGGGTTTGACTCAGGATTCGTGTTCTGATTTGGGTTTGCATTTGGGTTTGGGATTTTCTAGGTTGTGGGCTTTTCTTGCATCATGCCTATGACCAGCGCCATAAGTCTCAAACTCCAACTCTAAGCTGCCTAAGCCCGAAAACCGAAACATCCAACAGGTGCATGATCCCTCCCACAGCAATTTGAGGAGGATTGGTTTATGGCTAAGGGTTTATGACTCTTTAATTAATTCCTTTTAGAAACTAAGCCGGCGGCAAGCTAGAGACTCGAACTCCCACCGCGACTCACAGCCACAGGCTGCTGATAGGCATTCGCACAGATTCTTCAACTGAGACATGCAGGACTTAGGGATTATATGCCTGAAACTACCTACGTTTTTGTAGGTTCGCTTTATAACCCTAATACGGTCTTTATAGCGACCCCACAAGGAGCCCTAAGCCATAGCATAATGTGGGGGCCTTAATAATTAGAATAGGGTTCCCTTAAAGGGTTCCTTTAAAAGGGCTCTATAAGGGTTGCTATGAGGGTTCTATGATATAGGGGCCTTAATAGTTAGAAATGGGGTTTGGGCTCCTGTATCGTAAATGGTAGTAAGGAGCCCTAAGGAATAATGTTGGCAATTCAGGCTTCTTTAGTAGGCTTCCACATTACTCCTGACAAGATCGGACGGACTGAGGGTCTGCAGCCGAGTGTAAACGCTTGATTTATAACCTCCCTGACCTTAAACGGAATTCTACACAAGGGGATCTAAAACTTCAGGCCCTTGAAGAACTGGGGTTTATTAACCCGAAGTCTACATTACAACGAAAACGCTACACCCAAGCCCGAACACAGTGTGCTATGAGTATGTTAGGATATACCTGAGGGCTACGTAGTAATATTCATTAGTCATGCCTCTACATTTCACTTCCGTTTTTCTTTTTGACATAGATTTCCTTGTGTTTTGATTCACAGCCCGGGTTTATACAACACGATAGGCCCTCGAAGCTTTTATCACTCGGGAATCAGGAATGTCTAGAAGGTAGAACCCCCTATTCGGTACCCTCTACTACTAGGGGTTACTTTTTTGGGAACCCGTGAGGGGATCTAGCTTGCTAGCTTGTAACCGCTGTGCGGGATCTATCTTGTCGTGGAAGACTTACTCTACCAAGCTTCATCGGAAGTTGATGGCATTAGCGATAAGACAATCCACGGGTTTTGGAATCCGAAACCGGCTGCAGGGGCGACAGGCAACCGACTGCATTTAGCACGCAACTAAACAGGATCTTGTTCGTAGCTCAGCAACTAGGGGCTGAATAATTCGACTCGAGTTGTAGGAGTTTCTCTAAAGGAAGTGTAGGAAAAGAATAGGCCAGGATTGCTAATCCTTCAACCCATATTGCGGCTCCAAAGCAATAAACCTTCTCCTTTCGGGCTTACGGATAAAGCACAGGAGGCAAATCAGAAGAGGCGGTAGCGCCGACAAGGCGACGGAGAAGGCCTTCGGTCGGCGTGGAGTCTAGAGGGTGCTGAAGTTCCATGAACTACCTTAACCTACCAAAACCTTGTTTTTTGTAGGATCCCTATAAATTCCATATTTGGGTCCATACTAAGAACCGACAAAAAATCAGGTTATGGTAGTTTGGTAAGCGTAGCTCCATTTAGGGCGCCTATAACTCTATATTTATAACTTACTTACTAAGTCCCCTGCCCCTTCAAGTAAACCCTGACACTCCGGTGCGGGGGTACATCTGCGGAAGGGTGCTTTTCGACGCACCCTTCATGGGATGCTTCTAGTTTAGGGTTGTTTAGGGTTTAGGGTTTTGGGATTTAGGGCTTTAGGGCTTTAGGGTTTAGGGCTTTAGGGCTTTAGGGTTTGAGGGTTTAGGGTTTTAAGGTTTAGGGTTTTAGGGTTTTAGGGGATGTCGGACCCTACATCTCCTAGTGCAGATGATATTCTGAAAGGGGCGTCGCTTCTGAATCGGTTCGTTGAAAAAACTACCGGAAAACCCTCCTTACATCCTTAAGCCTTAGCCAACCCCAAACGTCCCTTCTAAACCCCCAATACACCCTAAGCCGCAGAATCTAATTGGTTCCTTCGCCTCGTGCACCAGGTTTTCAACTGCCTGGACCGACACCCACTCTCCCTCGTTGTCCAACTCCGGAGGTCGCCGAGCATTCCTAGACTTTGCCTTCCAGGACACTGGCCACTTTCTCTATCTCACTGTAAACCAGCGTCGCAGCCGTCCGTTTCCCATTCTTTAGCCATGTGTCAGACTCACCTGTGGAAGTTGCTCTGGACTTGAATCAGAGAACCCCGAGACTCCAATATCCCTTAATTAAGGAATATTCCTTAAATTATATTAAGATCCCTAGTATGATTTAAGGAATATTCCTTATTTAAGGGATATTGGAGTCTCTGGGAACCTTGCCGGGCGGCAGGCAGGCCACCCCAAACCCCTCAACCCCAAGCCCTCGTCCACCGAAATCTGTCAGGAACTGGTGCCAGGCTTCATGTTAGGGGTACCTTATTTCGGGGTCCTTATAATCAGGATCCTACTAATTAGGGTACTATATTAGGGTCCCCTATTTTCGGAAACTCCCTCTGCGCACTAAGTCTGTAGTCTTAGGGTTTACTTATAGGTCTTAGGGTACTGATTGTTTCACGGCGGGCCTGGATTCCTTGAAAGGAGTCTTACTGGGTTAGAACAGGGAGGGATCTATAGGGGTCTGCACGGGGTAGTGCAAGGGATATACTGGGCTTTTAAGTAACCAGGGAGAAAAAAGTATAAACTTGTATTTCATAAGGGTTCCTTTAAGGAAAAAAAGTATTAAAGTATGGTACTCCAAAGCCCAGTATAGGGGGGAATGATAAGGGCCTTAACAGTGAAGCTAGGTTTCTGAGTAGCCCCTTTATAATAAGGGTACCCTTTTTCCTAATATTCAGTTTTAATAAGGGGACCCGATAATAAAAAGGGCAAAAGGGTACTACCCAGGAACCTAGTAAGGGCCTTAACAGTGAAGGGTTTCAGGCCCCTACACCCTCAATCCGAGACCCTCAACCCTAAATCCTGGACCCCTAGCCTGAAACCCCAAGTCCTAGACCCTAAACCCCAAACCCTAAATCCTAGACCCTTAACCCTAAACCCTACACCGACCCGACGCCCCAAACTTCAAACCAGCTACTTCAAACCTTAAATCCTAAATCCTAGACCCCTAACCCCAATCCTAAATCCTAGACAGTTAACCCTAAACACTAAATCCTAGGTCCTTAAGCCTAAACCTTAAGCCCTAAGTCCTAAATCCTAGACCCCTAACCCAGCGGGATCCCAATTGCGGCTATGGTACTCCTAGACATTTAACCCGAAACCCTAATCCTGGACATTTAACCCTAAACCCTAAACCCCTTAACCCTAAACCCTAAACCAGCACCTCGGAAGCTCGGTGCGCTTTGGCGAGCCGCTGCGGCTGCTGCTGCGCCCGGCCTGCGACGATAATTTTTTCCGGTAGGGTGTAGGATTTAGGGTGTAGGGTTTAGGATTTCGGATCTATAGGGCTTTTTTGAGGAGATGAACTCAAAGAGAGCACACAAAGACATGCAAATCCCTCACGAAGAGAAGCAAGACACCCACTCCGGTGGAAGGAGTCGCAGACTGGCAGCCTCAGTAGGCTGCCCTTCCAGGACTGGACATCGCAATGTTAAAATGCGTCCGGACTCTGCGGGGTGGTCATCACTGGATCTTCCGCAAAGCGGGTCAGGAATCTCGAGAAGATGTGATTGTCGCGTTGATCTTCGTGCTGAAGGTGTCGAAAGATTTCACGGCAATTAGCCAGTTGGGCAAATCTGTGTAGAAGCCCTCGATAACCAAGCTCAGGCCTTTGTTGTCACGGATGCAAGGTTCCCCATTGAAGGAGCCTCGGAAACTGTTCATGACAGCACTGAACGCCTTGCCTCCATAAGCTGGCTTTTCCCCTGATCCTATGGCTGAGACAAGCGTTGCTTCCCTTGCCACTCTGGAGGCATCTGGATTTGCCATTGTCTTCAACTTTTCAGATCCGATGATTCTGGATGTCTTCAAATCCAAGCCTTCTTTGACAGGCCTGGAAAAGTTGAATTGGCACACGCTCGGCGCCGGCTTGCTGCGGTCTGTTAACAATGTCAACAGACCCATCTCAGGGAGGGCAGATTTCAGCAGCCCCGAGAGCCTTATGGCCCTTGTTCTAGTTCATGGTCGGGATAGGATAAAAATGTACATTTTTATTCCTTTTTGGCTTTAAGTACCCATAACAATGTAAAATGTTACCCAACTATGACAAAGTCATGATGGCACGCCCTCCTTCATTCTGGGAAGACTCATGAAGCAAGGAGTGTTTATTTTTCTGGACACCTGGTCCCAAAATCTCGAAAACGTCCAAAGCAAGGTTGTCTTGACTCTCCCTTGGCCTCGTTTTGAAGTTCAGAAGATTGCAAACTTTCGATTTTACACGGACCCGAAACCCTAAATCCAGCCACCCGAGTTCTCAACTTTGCAAAGCCAGCCACGAAAGAGGCTGCAGGCTGGCTAACCCTAAACCCTAAACCCCTCAACCCCTTAAACCCTAAACCCTCAACCCTAAACGCTCCATCCTAAACCCTAAACCCTCAACCCTAAACCCTCAATCCTGAACCCTCAATCCTAAATCCTAAACCCTCAACCCCTTAACCCTAAACCCTGACAAGACCGTGTGGGGTTTGGGATTCATGGTCCGGTTGTTCGTAGCTGCGTCTTATCTTCGCAGAAACGCCCCTTTGGTTTGGGGTTTAGGGTTGTCCAGTATGCTAGAGAAACTAATGGTTAACCTCTGGGGTTTTTTTTGGGATTATAATACTCCGAAAAGGACAAAAGGCTACCTACTCTCCTACTAAGAACGTCAAGCACGGCCCCACCTGCGAGGCTGAGGGCGACCCCCGCGCCGAACTGGGCCTAAGATGCGCGGCTTTAGTAGGAAGCAGCTTTAGGACTCACAGCCGCCATCTCTACTTAAAGGCTCATGGGACTTAGTAAGTAAGGTTATAAGTAGCTTATAATTAGGATAACCCCACTTAGTGGACTTATAACCCCAATTATAATCTACTTACTAAGTCCCATGATCCTCTAAGTAGGTTGATCCCTCAAAGCCCAACAGAAACAGGGTAATTACTTGTAAGATTTTTCGGGGGCCTCCCTAGATTCTTGTGCAAGGCTGGAAATGGAAGTGTGCGAGTAGGGTTGCGATGGGTACAGTTCGCAAAGCCCAGTCCTTCGTCTCGAAACTCGACGCTCGACAAGTTCAAACCAGAAGCAACACGTCTAATGTAATGAGGAAGATTATAATGCAGGGGCTTCAACTAACTTGCCTTTGAGAGGGTTCTTCCAGGATTTTATAAGGCTTCTTCTGGGTCATTATCTAGATTGACAACTGCAAAAGCTCCTCAGCAAGATCCTCTGACTCCCAAATCCCAAGTGGCCGTCCCAGGCTGTGGTAGGGAGACGGAGACCTAACCCCAAAACAAGGTTGCATACCCAAACCCCCGAAGTCTCAAATGGGCTGCTCTACCCCGGTCCTCGCTCGTTGGCGGCTGCGCGCTCCCCTACTTGGAGGCTCATGGGACTTAGTAAGTACAGTAAGGTTATAAGTAAGCTTTGGTTAGGATAATTAACCCCACTTGGGGGGCCTTATAACCCCACTTATAACCTACCGACTAAGTCCCAAGATCCTCTTAGCATGGAGGGGCGATGCACAGGGGCCGCTCGGGCTCCCTTGGCAGGGGCCACTCCCGCACCCTTGCCTTCGGCACCGTCTGGTGCCCGACCGGCTCCCACCCCTTCCTTTTGGCCAACCACAGCTTCCGCTGCAGGCCTTTGTTCCTTGTCTTCTTCTTGGCCAGCTTGGGCTCCAAATAGTCTGCAAAGTGCGTAGTCCAGCAATTGCTGGAATGACTCCAAGTCAACATACATCAGCCAGCTGCAAGCATGGTTGTACGTCAAAGTCTCGGCAGTTGCACTGGTGTTCACCCTGGCATTCTCGATCTGCTTGTAGCGGAGGAAGTCCATCACCAGCTCCGCTGTACCCAGAGACTCCAATACCCCTTAATTAAGGCATATTCCTTAAATCATATTAGGGATTCTACTATAATTTAAGGTATATTATTCCTGAATTAGGGATTTTGGAGTCTCTGGGTACCATCGCCCTTGGCATAGGGATCCCAGGGAGTCTCGCGGGACTTGCTGTAGATGGACAATTCGCCTCAGTCGTTTGTGACAGGAGGCCCTGGTTTAGGGTTTAGGGTTTAGGGGCATTGAAACCCCAAAGCCCTAGAACCCTAAAGCGCTAAACCCCTACACAACCCCCAAACCCTTAACTCGACTCCTCTCGGTTGGCAAGAAAACCAAGGACTTACACAAGAAACCGATCCCGAGAAAACAAACAACTACTGAAACCTTACCCAAAAACCATATAGGGACACCCTGCAGCCCTGAACCCTGCACTCTGGAATCTTTTCAACAGTCCCGAAAAGTATTTCTAATTAAGGATTCGATGTTACACAATAAGGGAAATCAGCAGTTATCCTAAATCGATACCTAAAACCCTAAAACCCTAAACCCTGAACTCTAGAGTTTAAAACCCTAAAACCCTAAACTCCAGAGTTTAAAAACCCGAAAACTCGGGTGCCAGGCGTTCCCGGATCTTCCGTCGAGCTCTCCTCTGAAACGCATGGAGATTCTCTTGGGACTTCGCGCTTGGGTTTTGGCTGAGGTTTTGGCTTGAGGTTTAGGGTTTCGGGTTTAGGGGTTTGGGGGTTTAGGGTTTTTGGGTTTTGAGGTTTTAGGGGGTTTAGGGTTTAGGGCTACAGGGTTGAGGGTATAGGAGTTAGGGTCTAGGGTTTAGGGTTTGGGGCAACGCGATTGAGGCTTGAGGTTTAGGCTTTGAGGCTGATAGTAGGCTACAACTGGACCTGGATACGTGTCTTACTCTTCTCCTAACTTTGCTGTTTCAAAAGCTGCAACGTACGGAAACACAATATCCCTGAACCCTGCTCACGTGGGTTGCAGGGTTAAGGTTCGGGGTTCAGGGTTTAGGCTTAGCCTTCAGGGTTACTATAGAGGCCTTGATAATTAGAATACGGTTTTTCGGGTATATTATACTATAAGTATAATAATCAAGCCCCCAAAAAATAGTATTGGTAAAAATTAAGGCCCTCATATTAGGGGTTTCGGGTTTGGGATACACAGGTTTGCGACAGTTCGTCATCCCTTTAAACTTGTTCTGCCAGGTTGGCCCTTTAAGGCCTTTTAGACATATTCTTCCTCTTAAGTCCAAGAAGGGAAACCACAAAATGTCCCAAAAGCTTACCGTTACCTAGTCTTGTCATTATGGGAAGAGTCCCAGGTTTTTGGATTCTCTCACGGCAGAGGACTGAGTACCTATTCCAGGTTCACCAGTATCCTCTTAATAACATTTTCCTGGTATTCAGCTTTAATACATAAAGGGAACACTAAAAAATGCAAAAGAGTAATTACTACTGCTCTCTTCTTCAACAACCGGGCCCCAACAAGTTCAAACTTTCTAAGATAGAGCTAATATATAAGGCCAAAAAGTTTAAAGTTCCAATGTTCACTATCTAAGACTGAGGAGGGCTGTGTCCCAACAGCGAAGGTGAGTCTACTACGACTGAAACTTTCTGCGACCGCCACATCAGTTTGAGAGCCTGGCCCGAGCAAACCAGTCAAATGCATCACTATGTGGGAGTTTCCGAAAATTAAGGGTACCTTACTTTGGGGTCCTGATGATATGGATCCTACTATTTAGGGTACGATATTAGGGTCACCTATTTTCGGAAACTCCCATGTGTTTGACAAGTTTGCCCTGCCTGATAAGAGTGAGGTCCATCGCAGCCGCCTGTGACTACCTGGCTGATGACAGTCTGGGCAGTCGTGGTGACTATGATCGGCGCCCCCGTCTTTCGACAGGGTCAGCGCCCTGCTGCACGCTTGGCGGCTGCACAGGCGGCACAGCATCAGACAGAACCCGTCTGTGCGATGGCCATGTTCACGGAGGTACGGTGGTGCGTTGGGCAATTGCCCGCGCATGCCAACAGCGTCCATCTTTGCATAAAAGATGCCTGCACTGAACCCAACCATTGGATTGGGAAAGGCTGCAAGCATGGCTGGGTTGGCTACAAAGGGCTGAGCCTGTGCAGCGGGCGCTGGACTGGAGTAAACCTTGGGGCTCCAGTTACGCTTGACCCTAGTATTCTCCAACTATCATGTTTCTCCAAACTCCGACGCCCTACAGTCCCGAACGCAAGGTGGTACTGTGCAGCACTCCTACCCCAGTCACCATCATGGCACTTTGAACGCATTCTAAGGCGAAGATCTGAAGCCCTTTCGCCCGAACCCTGAAGAAACCCGAAACGTTACAGAAAGGAACGCTGCTCAAGAGTTAAGGTCCTAAGGCTCATGGGACTTAGTAAGTAAGGTTATAAGTAGCTTATAATTAGGATAACGACACTTAGGGGACTTATATCCCCAATTATAATTTACCTACTAAGTCCCATGATCCTCTAAGTAAGGTCCTAAGGCCCTGGCTCAGTCAAACGATGACCCTGCTCACAAATTCACACGAACCTTCACACGAAGGAGCTCACGATAGGGCTTACGGCTTAGGGTCCAAACCCAAAACTTGTCCTAAATGCAGTTTAGGGTCTTGGGCTGAAGATTTGGGGCTTACGGTCAACCGTAACCCCCCAGCCAACGGTTCAGGGTTTAGGATTGTCAACGGCTTGTTCTCAAACTTTGGGAGAATACCGCTATTTTCCAGGACTCTATTTTTCCCAGTACTTAAAGGCTCATGGGACTTAGTAAGTAAGGTTATAAGTAGGTTATAATTAGGATAACCCCACTTAGGGGACTTATAACCCCAATTATAATCTACTTACTAAGTCCCATGATCCTNAAGGCTCATGGGACTTAGTAAGTAAGGTTATAAGTAGGTTATAATTAGGATAACCCCACTTAGGGGACTTATAACCCCAATTATAATCTACTTACTAAGTCCCATGATCCTCTAAGTAGTCGTAACCCTTTGTTGACGACAGGGAATTCTTCTGGAGGGGCTCAGCAGTCTTAATCAACAAGGAAACAGGCCAGCAAAGTATATAGGTACTGGGCGACCTAGCTACGAAGAGCAATATGATTTAAGGTATATTCATTAATCCCCTTACAGAACCCTTTAAGGATCCCTGGAACCCTTAAAGGGTATATATTCCTTAATTAAGAGCCATAGTCCGCGCTGTATTGGGCCCTGGCAGTCCTGCGATCGCTGTGCTGCCAGCCGCGCGGCGGAGCGCGCATTCCTAGCCATCTGCAGCTGCACCTGGGGGCTAGAGAACCCCCTATATTCGCCTTTTGAAGGTCAGCACAGAGCTTAAATGGAAGCCATACAACCCAATTGGCCAAAGATGGCAAAAGCTTCAACAACACCCAAGAAACAGCCTTACAGTAGACAACCCCCCAAGCCCTCTCCCCTAAACCCTAAACCCTGCTCTAACTTGCGGCTTTGCCTGTCAACCCCAAAGCCCTCCACACGCGAACACCCTGAATCTTAAATCCGCCCTTTCAAGGCTTCATGTTAGGGGTACCTTATTTCGGGGTCCTTATAATCAGGATCCTACTAATTAGGGTACCTAGGTTTTTAAGTAACCAGGGAGAAAAAGTATAAACTTTTATTTCACAGTGGTTCCTTTAAGAAAAAAGTATTAAAGTATGGTACTCCAAAGCCCAGTTTCTGGGAAGGCAAGGCTTCAGCCGGCCGTGTTGGATTTTCTTGGCCGACTTCTGAACCCCTCCAAAAAGTTAAACTTATAGCCTCCTTAGTATAGTTCATATAGAGATCCAAAACGTTAAAGTCCTAAGAGTCAACCAGAAGAATGCCAAGTTTTGTCGGTGTGAGGATGCAAAGGTTTGCAGCTGAGGGTCTACAAGGCTACAAGTCAAGTGGTTTTGAGGTTGAGCTCCCCAGAATCCTAACCTGACTCTACGAAATCTAGTAAACCCTATAAAACTCTACAAAACCCTCTAGTAAACCCTATACAACTCTACAAAACCCTCTAGTAAACCCTATAAAAACCCTAGTAAACCCTATAAAAACCCCCGCAAA
Organism: Symbiodinium sp. clade A Y106; assembly: GCA_003297005.1. Classification (NCBI taxonomy): domain Eukaryota; class Dinophyceae; order Suessiales; family Symbiodiniaceae; genus Symbiodinium; species Symbiodinium sp. clade A. Next base: position 160,458 of record BGNK01000981.1, on the reverse strand, counting down.
CTCGTAGTCGAAGGACCTCAAAAAGGAACCCCTACCTTTAGGGACCCAAAACCCAACCCGGCAGAGGACTCCAGCAACTGAACATGCCAGGGTTGAGGGTTTAGGGTTTAGGGTTTAGGATTTAGGGTTTAAGGTTTAGGGTTTAGGGAACAACCTGAAAGGCGTTTTATGAGTTCAGATAGGCCCAACCACAAACCACCAACCCTAAAGACCTGAAAGCCTAACCTTAATGTAGGAACTTGATTCAGAAGCCCTGGTCCTATAACCCCAAACTGCCCAAACTATTAAGATCCATATAAGGAACCCCAAGAAAGACCCCAAGGTTTCTTAATCAGGTTCCTATATCAACTCTCAACACTACATTTTGGCGCAACACCTGCCAGAGTCTGTAAGAAGTACAGATACCTTATGTGCCTTATTTTTAATGAGAGTTACTAAGTGCCATGATCCTTCAAGTAACCCTCAACCCTTAAATCTTGGTCCTATCACCCCAAAGTATTAGAATCCATATCAAGAACCCAAACAGAGACCCAAGATGACCCTAAACCTTAATCCCTGACCCTAAACCCTCAACCCTGAAAAATCCCAAAGTTCGACACAAGGGCTGTGGGGCCCCTGAAAGCCTACACAGCGGTGTCTCGGAATGTGGGGGTCCCTTCTGTGGGGTCCTTAGAATGAGGATCCTCCTACTTGGGGTCTACATTCGAACCATGAGGACTCTCCATTTCCTGAAATTCCCCGCTTGCCTTGAAGGGTTGAGGGTTTAGGGCTTTCACGCTGAAACCTCTACATAATTTGTCGCTCACTTATTGACACATTTACTGATTGATTCAGGTGGCGCTGCGGCGCTTCTCCTGGACTGCGCGGGATTTTGGATTGTGGCGAGATGGAGTTTTCGTCTATGTCCAGCAGTGATTCAGCACCTTAGTTAGAAAACTTGTATCGAAATTTGGAAAGTCAAGAGATAATGTAGGGACCTTTTTGACTGGGACGAATGTTATACTATAACTATGTTTGGGACGGTAGCGGAGGGTCGCAAATTTCCGATCTGTTGAGGTTCAGGGTTTAAAGATCCAAGGAATCCCAAACGCAAAAACAGAGACCATCCAACCCAAAAGCCAATCTCATAAATGCCCGGGAACCCAACTACTTAGAGGATCATGGGACTTAGTAAGTAGACTATAATTGGGGTTATAAGTCCCGTAAGTGGGGTTATCCTAATAACCTAGTTATAATAACCTGGCTTACTAAGTCCCATGAGCCTTTAAGTACCCTAAATCCCAAGCCCTAAACCCCTAAACCCTACGCCCCCAAAACACTGGTCTCAACAAGGCACTCACAGAAAGGCTACCCAACCCTAACGTCCATCCACAAATGCCCAAGAACCCAACCACAAACCCGAAACCCCAAAAGTCCGTCCAACCTCAAGACCTGATAAAGCTGCCTCAATAATGTTAAAAACGTTTTGGGGTATAATTACTATGCTATGAATACGATAGGAACCCTGAGGAACAGTACTGGTGAATGTTCGTAAAAAGTTTCGTAAATATTCAGGCTTCTGGACATGTCTGTACTGTTTCCTAAAGTCCCGCACACCCAACCCCAAGCCCTAAAGCATATGTTCCTGGACCCTAAACCCTGAACTGGAGCTCCTGGACAGCAAGGGCTTCTAGCTCATCCTGGGCAGCAGGGCTGGACACTCACAGAATTACAGTACAACGTCGGTATCAAGTTAACGCTTTAGGGCTTCGCGGCTTCAGGGTTTGGGGGTTGAGGGCTTCAGGTTTTTCGGATCTTTGGCTTCAGAGTTTTGCAGGTGGGTGAGATTGATTCGGGGTTTACTATACCCACAATAAAAATAATATTCTCAATTTTTTCTTGGGCTCCATATGAACAAACACAAAGATAATTGCCACGGACACTATATCCCTAAACCCTAAACCCTAACTTGGCTGACTTGGCTGACTTCTGAACCCCTCCAAAAAGTTACACTTTTAGCCTCCTTATTATAGTTCATATAGAAACCCCCAAAAGTTAAAGTCCTAAGATCCCAAACCCTAACCCTTATAGCTCACTTAAAAGGAACCCTTAAAGGTCCTAAGCTAGGTTCCTGAGTAACCCCTTAACAATAAGGGTGAAGAACGCCGGGAAATTCGGAGTACTGGGCTCCCATGGACTTCTCCTAAGTCCTGGCTGGCAAAAGCGTAAGCATAGGGTTTAGGGTTTAGGGTTTCCTAAAGCCTGGGCGCTAAGTACCCTTTACTTGGGTTTTAAGTAACCAGGGAGAAAAAAGTATAAACTTTTATTTCATAATGGTTCCTTTAAGAAAAAAGTATTAAAGTATGGTACTCCAAAGCCCAGTTTAGGGATTCAGGGCTTCAGGGGTTGAGGGTTTAAGGGTTTAGGGTTGAGGGGTTTAGGGTTGAGGGTATAGCCCAAAAACGGTGAACCTTTTCAATTATGGTAATGTAGGAACCTGATTAAGAAACATTGGGCCTTTATTAGGGTTCCTTGTATGAATAATACTATTTTGGGGTTAGAGGCCCAGAGTTTCTTAATCAGGTTCCTAGCCCAAAAATGGTGAACCTTTTCAATTACACTCACTGGCCCAAAACCCAAGGAAACAAAAGTTGAAACTTTCAGAATCGACTACCTTATAAGAACCCCAAAAGTTGAAAAGTTGAGTTTACAGCCAATGAGTATAATAAGATTATATGGTTAAAGTTTACCTACTAAGCTACTAAGAAGCTCACCCTTGACATCAACCCCGAACCCTCAATCACCATTAAAAGAGAAAGGTGCAGCTTCTCAAACAAGACCTCATAGCAACAGACAGCCTTCTAATACTGAACCCAAAAACCCTGTTCGTCGTAATCAAACGCCTTCGATCCCAGCCTAGGTGTCGATTTCGACAGTCCCCAAAATCATGTATGATTAGCTCTATATTAAGCAATACACGGAAACTAACAATTATCCCAAATCGATACCTAGTAGAAGAGACCAAGATTCGCTGCTGAGCCCCCGAGGAGGTTTGGCAGATGGTGTCGAAGACGGCGTTGCAGGCCTCTAGGGCTAGGGTTTAGGGGCTGGGCTGAAGTTACAGGGTTCCGGGTTTAGGGCAGACATACTTAAAGGCTCATGGGACTTAGTAAGGTGTAGGGTTCCTTTTAAGGGTGCCATAGGGTTCTATAATAGTAAGGGTTTAGGGGTTTAGGGTCTACTTAAAGGCTCATGGGACTTAGTAAGTAAGGTTATACGTAGGTTATAATTAGGATAACCCTACTTAGGGGACTTAATCTACTTACTAAGTCCCATGATCCTCTAAGTACAAAGCACTAGCAAGTTTACGGAACATCATCGAACAAGAGCTGTCGACTCCATAGGACGGATTAAGTAAACCCTGGTTTAAAGCGTTTGCCCCAGACGAAACAGCGAAAAGACGCTTAACGCAACTGAAGTAAGTAGGGTCGTAAGGGATCTTATTTAACTGGGACACCCTGAGTTTTGCGTACGGTGGCCCTGCCCACGCCTTAAATAGGGGCCTTACCAGTACCAGCTACAGTAGGGTTTTGGGGGTACTTTAGAGTACTATCGTTACTGTTAACACCAATTCAAGCCCCTGCACTACCGTAAACTACCTTAACCTACTTTTTCTAGGTTATTACCAAAAATCCGAGTATAGAACTTATAGGGGCCCCTAAACAAGTAGGTTCGGTCGTTAAGGTACTTGTGCCTAACCCGAAACCCTAAACCAAACCATCTTGGAGATGAAGTTCCAGGACCCTACTAGGAGTTCCGGAACACTTATGATGCACCTTGTGTGGTATCCTGGGGAACTAAAGGTTAGCCTTTGGTAGTATATCTGGTTATATAGGGATTGTAGCATCCCACAACAGGTTAAAGGTTACCTACTCTACTACTAAGATGACCTCTACAGTTCCAACTCGAACCATAACCTGACTTGGCTCGAATCCCGGTTGCAATCTAAACGCAGTTGTGTATGTGTATTTGGATTACACGTAACCTAGGTTCCTGAGTAGCCCCTTTATAATAAGGGTACCCTTTTTCCTAATATTCAGTTCGAATAAGGGGGCCCGAAAATAAAAAAGGGCAAAAGGGTACTACCCAGGAACCTAGTAACCTGAAGCCCTAAATCCGGAACTACCTGAACTACGCCTAAAGCAAGATCGAAGGATCTCTGGTCATGGCAAGTCAAGGCCCTAGTACTTGAAGGGGCAGGGGACTTAGTAAGTTGGTTATAAATAGGGTTATGATTAGGGTAACTCCAGTTAGGGCACTTATAACTCTACTTTATAACTTACTTACTAAGTCCCCTGTCCCTTCAAGTAGGCGCAAAGCCTTTCAACGCCAGACTTCATGAAGCTGCGGGGCATGTTGTACAAGGAGTATAGTAAGAAGGCAGCCTAACCCATACGCTCCCATAGTAGTTCCTTGTTTCGGATTACCTTATAGGATTCTACATATGAACCCCAAAAAGGAAGTACTGTGGAGCCTCTAGGAAGCATAGTTCAGGCTTTTATATTGAGGCGCAAGGCTCATATGGGAGGACCCTAATATAGTACCCTAAATCGTAGGACCCTTATTTGTATGGACCCCAAAATAAGGTACCCCTAATTTTCGGAAACTCCCATATATTGAGGCGCAAGGCTCATTTTTTTGCCGGATACTGGCCATGGGATCCCCATGTGCTGATGTTGTAGGGCTGATACGCTCAGAAGGGTTGCTTACTTCCCTTATAAGCCACAGAAATAGAAGGTTAAACTTTGCGGTTACTACTAAATTACAAGAACCCAAAAAGTTTAAAGGTAGGGTATTGGGGAACTAAGGTTGAATACAGTAGTAATAGAGCTGCCTTAACAACTAGGGTAGAGATTTGAGTATGCTGCACTGATGTGCACTGTGTAAACTTGGGGGCACTGTCTCTGATCACCCGGATCTCTATATTGAAACCCTGTTTCCGAAGCCCAACACCCCAAAACCTGCAACCCTGAACCCATACCATAACTAGGTGGGGCTTTTAAAGCTTTTGAAAAATATTAATAAATAAGACCCTCTTAAGCCCAATAAGGGATCATATAAAATGTCCCAAAGCCCTACCTAGATAAGATTAAAAAGCCCAAAAGCCTCCTGCTCGAAGAGCACATTAAGATCCTTACTAGAATCCTTCTTCAAGGAGGGAGGGGTTATTAATTGCGGGGCTAGGTTCCGTCTGAAAACTCAAACTTTACTTGAAGGGGCAGGGCACTTAGTAAGGCTTTGGGGTCCCTATAAGGGATCTATAGGGGTACTATAAGGGTTTAGGGTTTAGGGTCACTTGGAGGATCATGGGACTTAGTAGGTATGGTTATAAGTAGGGTTATATTTAGGGTAACTCCATTTAGGGCACTTATAACTCTACTTATAACCTACTTGCAAGGTCCCCTCCCCCTTCAAGTACTCCCGTTGTGCGCCGCCTGCGTCCGTCGCGAGTCACTGGTCGACTGGGAGGTGCGAAAGTAATCTCCTGCTATGCAGAGACTCGACTTGCAGAGTGCTTGGAGTTCAAGGATGTTAAAGCGAAGCTGATCTCCTGCCACGCAAGCATTTCGAAAATCCCTGCAGTTTCTAGATTCCTGAGTAGACCCGTTATAATAAGGGTACCCTTTTTCCTAATACTCAGTTTCAATAAGGGGACCCTAAAACAAAAAGGGCAAAAGGGCACTACTCAGGAACCTAGATTTCGAAGCGACTTAGGGAATACTGGACTGTCTGCCAGGATGGATTCGAGGGCGCCAGGGCTAGGATTTGGACTGTAGAGGTCAAGACTTCCGAGAAAGTTTTGCTTCAGAAACCAAAACTTACTCCCCCTATAAGCCACAGAAATAAAAGGTTAAACTTTCCGGCTACTACAAAACCATAAGAACCCAAAACGTTTAAAGGTTGGGTATTGGGGAACTAAGAAAATGAAAAAGTAGTAACCAACACCGGAAGCCTGGATTTGCAGGACTTGAAACACCAAGACCAGAAACTAACTCCGAAAGCACAGCACTTCAAACTGGCATGGATTTGCCGGTTGTTCGGGGGCTTGCAGCTTTGACATATGGGTAGTTGTCAAAATTAAGGGCCCTTTTTGGGTACCCTAAAAAATAGGTGCCGTATTATAACAGGGACCCAAAAAGGGGCCATAATTTTGACAACCACTCATATGAAGCTAGAGTTAGAGCAGGCTTGCCTCTTAGGAATACGAAGACAGAAGACCTAGCAAGACGAGGCCTGAGGCCTCCAGAATGAAAGGTTTAGGGTTTAGGGTTTAGGGGTTAGGGGTTTAGGGTTTAGGGTTTAGGGTCCACAAAACCCTAATATAGCGGCCTTAATAAATAGAATAGGGTTTTGGGGCACATTGTACTATAATTATAATAAGGAACCCCCACAATAATATTGGTAACTATTTATATGCGACTCGCCAACTGCAAACTCAAAGCCATATGACAAATGCCTTGCGACACCTTACTTCCCCTATAAGCCACAGAAACAAAAGGCTAAACTTTTCGGCAACTGCTAAACTATAAGAAAACAAAAACTGGGCTTTTAAGTAACCAGGGAGAAACAAGTTTAAACTTTTATTTCATAGTGGTTCCTTTGACAAAAAAAGTATTAAAGTATGGCACTCCAAAGCCCAGAAAAGTTTAAAGGTTGGGTATTGGAAAACTTAAAACTAAGCTGCTACTCAAAGCCATATGACAAATGCCTTGCAACACCGAGTCCTCTACTCTCCTTCACTCATAAACACCCTAGCCTAAGCAGAAATAAACAGCAAAAGCAACCCTAAACCCTAAACCCCTAGGTTTCTGAGTAGGCCCTTTACAATAAGGGTACCCTTTTTCCTAATATTCAGTTTTAATAAGGGGACCCGAAAATAAAACGGGCAAAAGGGTACTACCCAGGAACCTAGACCCCAACCCGAAACCCTAACCCTAAACCCTAAACCCTGAACCCTGAACCCTAAACCCCAACCCCGACCCTAAACCCCAAACTGTATTCCTAGCCGTTCCTGCTTTCTGGGGCAAACGTGTCGGTAGGACCTCGAACTTCTTCGGCCGCGACGACAGGAAACCCTGCGCAGAGTTGCTGCAATATGGGAGGCCTTTGTAACTGGGCTTTTAAGTAACCAGGGAGAAAAAAGTATAAACTTTTATTTCATAATGGTTCCCTTAAGAAAAAAGTATTAAAGTATGGTACTCCAAAGCCCGGGTAATTACAATGAGGTAGGGTGCCCCGCCTTGGAAGTTAGTCAACAAGCCTCGTGATGAAGAGCCTCGATGAAAAAAGGAAACCCTAAACCCTAATCATCATGCAAAAAACAAGACCAAAAAGTGTTCCGAGGAGATCTGAATGCGCGGTTCGCTCACGAATTGACGAAGCTCCATCTGTCGATTTTGCACCTTCATGCTGTTCATGGGTATTCCAACTAAAGGATGCTCTCTGAACTCATACCTCAGGATCACGTTTGCTGGTCTCTTCTGATATCGTTCCACATACCGATCAAGATCTCTCTTTCCCTCCCTCCCTCCCTCCCTCGCTCTCCATATCTATATATACACAGAGATACACAGACAGTGCATATGTATGAACCCTAAACCATGCCTGTTCCCTTGGACATGCACACGAGATGCATGTGAACATGAATATGTTTATAGGTGTATTTACGCATATGTATGTATATGTATACATATACATACACACAGATAAACATGTTCAGACTTCCATGAATATGAACGCATGATTTGATTTCGCGTGCTTCTGCAGGAACATTTGTAGAGGGCGGGCCCCTTTGTGGCTTTTGTATCGCTGCATGTCTGACCAAGAGATTATCCGGCCTAGCTGCGACTTCTATCTGAAAGTTTGCTTGGCCGACTTCTGAACCCCTCCTAAAAGCTAAACTGTTAGCCTACTTGTTATAGTTCATATAGAAACCCAAAAAGTTAAAGTCCTAAGAGCCAGCCAGAAGAACGCCAAGAAGGAGAGAATATCCGGCCTAGCTGCGACTTCTATCTGAAAGTTTATAAGCCTGAACCGTAAACCCAAACCCCTACATAGCTGTCACAGAAAAGATTTTGAAGATTTTGTCCTCATCCCAACTGCCAGAAGGTGCCTCGGGTTTCACCTGAAAGCGCAAACCAAGAGAGCGCACTGCTCCTCTATTCAGGAATATTTCTGAGATCAGACCAGTGATGAAGCGCCCTCTATAAGACAAGGGTCCGCCTCGTAATGCCGGAGGTCCTGTCCTCAATTCTAATGGACTAGGCAGTTAAGGCTTAGGACTATTACAGGGGCCTCATAAAATTAGAACAAGATGCGTAGAACGAGTTCCTTTTCAATGGTCTACAAGTGTTACTACTAAGCGCCTTTTCTGCCGTGTGATTTTGGCTGCTGCGCCAACTGTGTTTGTATGTGGCAGACGCGGGACTTGTGGATGTGGGTGGCTTTGAGACCTCTAAAACCAGGCAAGATGCCTGTCGTCTGACACCATGCACGATCAATGAAAGGTTTGTGTGCCGCAAACCAAAGACAAGCCTCAGGAAGGGTCTGCTGATTCCTTTCAGGTTTACGCTCTTGCCTCATGCCCCTATATAGAGGCCCAAATAATTACCAATGTTATTCCTAGGGTTCCTGATTATAGTTCTAGTATAATGTGCCCCAAAACCCTATTGAAATTGCCAAGGCCCTCATATTACGCTGCAAAGTCAATCCCGACATGATCGGCCGCTCGCTTCGATGACGGGGCTCGCTGCCTTCTGCTTCTGCAGCAGCATCAAAACGGTTCGCACCATCAGCCGACCCATAGCCTTCAGAGCCTTCACGGGCTCCGTGTCCTGCTCCGTCAAAGCCGCTGCCTGCTTGGTACAGCGGCCAGGCGCGCGCGAGGCGGCCCGTGCGAGATGCGTGCAAATACATCCACCCAAGTGCTGCAGCCTGCTGGATCAGATCTTGCCGCGAGAGAGGAGCCAGCATAGGATCCGGAACTCTCGTAGAAGAGAATGCGGAGAGTGAAGAACACAAAGAAATCAGGGGCAAAATCACTCGTGAAGACCTGGAGCGATATAAAGACTAGTCAGGGCTTACCTTCCTGGGGAACTCAAGGCTAACCTTTCCCTTTGGGAGTATATTGGGATTATACAGGGATTCTAGTATCCCAGCAAGCTTAAAGGTTACCTACTCCACTTCTAAGCTTTGTCAGACGAAGCACCCGCCACAGTGTAGGAGCCTTGGTGATTTGGACTACTATAGGGGCCTTAATAATTAGAATGGGTTTTGGGGTATATTATACTATACTTATCATATGGAACCTCCAAAATAGTATTGGTAACTCTTGAGGCACCTATACTAGGCTTTTGGGAAGCATCTTCGACTATAGTGCTATTAGGGACTCTAACGGGCTACTATCCGTAATGATTCCGCTCAACCCTACACCCTAAGTTTAGGGTTTAGGGTTTAGGGTAAGACCCTAAATCCTTTACCCTAAACCCGATACCCTAGACCCTACATCTTACACACTAGACTTTCCCAAGGCAACTCAGCACAGGTGGGGAAGACCAGAGGTCGAATAGTCCAGGGTCTAGGGGTTTAGGGTTTAGGGATTTGGCTTTGCGGGTTGTAGGGTTTAAGGATCAAGGTTTAGGGGTTTAGGGATCAAGGTTTAAGGTCAAGCCATACACCCCTGCCCTCAAGCCTCAAGCAAACCCACCTGGCAAGACTGATTTGGTTTTGGGGCTCACAGATTACTTAGAGGATCATGGGACTTCGTAAGTAGATTATAAATGGGGTTATAAGTCCCCTAAGGGTTATCCTAATTGTAACCTACTTATAACCTTACTTACTAAGTCCCATGAGCCTTTAAGTAGACCCTAAACCCCTAAACCCTTCCTATTATAGAACCCTATGGCACCCTTCAAAGGAACCCTACACCTTACTAAGTCCCATGAGCCTCCAAGTATACCGGATCCTAAGTCTGAACTTTGTATTTATATTCGGTACTACGATCTTGACTTGACCTATCCACCATGTGGGTGGTTGTCAAAATTAGGGTCCCTCTTTGGGTCCCTATTATAGTACGGCACCTATTATTTAGGGCAAAAAGGGGCCATAATTTTGACAACCACCCATGTACTTCCCCGAATGCAGACTCGGACTCGCTATAGATGCTGACCAGTTTTTCCGCGTCCAGTCTTACCCTCCTTTCGTTGTATCAGCCGTGTTCCGGCCTAAGAGTGTTCTACCCTAAACCCTAAACCCTAAACCCTAGGCCCTACTTGAAGGGGCAGGGGACTTAGTAAGTAGGTTATAAGTAGAGTTATAAGTGCCCTAAATGGAGTTACCCTAATTATAACCCTACTCAAAACCAACTAACTCCTGCCCCTTCAAGTAGACCCTAAACCCTAAACCCCATAGATCCCGTTGAGGAAGCCTATAGCTCCCTTTAAGGAGCCCTTTAGGAACCCTAAGTAAACCCCTCAATCCCTTCAAGTAGGCCCTAAACCCTAAACCCCAAAGATCCCTTTGAGGAGCCCTATAGATCTCTTTAAGGAGCCCTTTAGGAACCCTAACTAAACCCCTCAATCCCTTCAAGTAGGCCCTAAACCCTAAACCCCATAGATCCCTTTGAGGAGCCCTGTAGATCCCTTTAAGGAGCCCTTTAGGAACCCTAAGTAAAGCCCTCAATCCCTTCAAGTAGGCCCTAAAGCCTCAACCCTAAACCCTAAACCCCATGTAGGCCCTAAAGCCTGAACCCAAGGTCCCTAAGTCTTGCAATCCACCAAGGGCCATCGGCCAGACTGGCACTGGCACTGAGCCCCCCGGCGCAAACGGGTTACCTGGGCCCAGGGTTTAGGGTTCCAGGGTTTAGGGCCCAGGTGATACTTAAAGGATCAGGGGACTTAGTAAGTAAGCAGGGTTCCTTTCAGGGTTACGTTACCGTATTACTGGGACTTTTGCGGTTTAAGCTTGAATTAAAGGACCAGGGGACTTAGTAAGTTGGGTCAGAAATACGTTCATGGGGTTGTTACTACCCATTGCTTTCCTTGATTCTCATGCAATACACGGGTCTTAACAGTCAGAGTACGTTATTGGAGTGCAGTATTCTGCACTATACCCTAAATATGATGAGGAACCATGGTGGAGAAATAGTATTCGCAATTATTCAAGCGTCTATACTTAGCCCAATAGACCCTATACCCTAAACCCTGACCCCAACACTAACCCCTAAAGCTCTAACCCCTAACCCCTAATCCATAGCCCCTAACGCCTAACCCCCAACCCAAACCCTCAACTTACTAACACCCTCAACTCAAGATCCCTGGACCCAATAGCGCGGAATCTTCAAGTACGCATCCGAACATATTGTCAAAGCTTCTACAAGTCCTCACCAAAAGCAAATGTAAAACCAGCTTGAACCCAAAGCCCTACCCTGCAACCCTGCGCCCTAAAACTCTGTTTCGACCTTTTGCAAGGAAGCTTTGCATTCCAGTCAATTTGTAGGCACGCTTCATTGTCGTTGCGGTCATGTCTAAAGAACCCTTAGAAGAACCAACCCTTTAAACTTCAACTAACCCCTCTCTTCTTCAACAACCGGGCCCCAAAAAGTTCAAACTTTCTAAGATAGAGCGAATATATAAGGCCAAAAAGTTTAAAGTTCCCCCGTTCACTATCTAAGACCCTTAAAGGAACCCTTCAAAGGACCCTTATAAGAACCCTTTAACGAACCCTTCACTCGACTTCCAAGCCGGGGCATTCATTTTCTAAAACCTCAAAGCCCAAACCCAATAAGCCCGAAACCCGAAAACATGAGCACTAAGCCCTGCACTAGGGGGGTAGGCCCCCCACCCCCGCCTACCCCCCTAAGGGTCCCTATGAACAATACTACAATCTTGCATGATCCGAACAAGGGACACTGTGGCTAAGCATTTGGGCCCTGGCCTAAAGCCTAAAGCCTACACCCCCAAACCCCGAAGAATCCTAAACGCTAAACCGCTAAAAATCCTGAACCCTAAACCCTGAACTACCAAACCCTTAAACCCCAAACCCCTAAATTCCGAAACCCTAAAACCGCCTAAAGACTTCCAAAAGCCGGGGCACCAGTGCTTCGGACTGCTGCGCCTCGAGCTCCGCAGCCCGGAGACGGCGTCGAAGGGCCAAGGTCTGCCGTTCATTAGGGTTGAGGGTTTAGGGTTCCGGAGACGGCGTCGAAGGGCCAAGGTCTGCCGTTCATTAGGGTTTTATTCTATACTTCCCCTTAGAACCATAATAAAAACATGTTGTTTATCTTTTCTCTTGGGTTTTATGTGAACAACAGTAAAAAAACATTCCCAAGGAGACTTTTGTCTTAGGGCTTTATTAAAGGGCTCCTTTAAGGCTTACTTTAAGGTTCTGCTAAGGGTTCCGGAATAGGATTTAGGGTTTTCAGAAATTCCCCTTACGGTTCCTCTAAGGGTTCCTTTCAGGGTTCTTTGAAGGGTTCCTCAAAGGACTGCTTTAAGGGTTTGTTTGAGGATTCTGCTGAGGGCTCCATATAAGGGCTTTGGAGTTTGACGTGGGAGCAACTCCTTGGCGGTTCTCTGTATGCTATGCAAGAAGAGTGCCTTTAAGAATGGTCTCAAGACAAGCGACCCAGCGGGTTAAAAAAATCGTTCACACTGACGCCATTCGAGCGCAAATAACTCTCCAGCGCACGGTGACTGGTCGCAACGCTTTGCTTCCTACCTTGTCGCCCGTCTCTTCTTTCCGTGCCACGTGCCATGCCGGCGCGGGTCTCCGCAGCCCTGCTATTCGGTCTCCTGCACCTTCCCTGTAAACCCTGAGACCCCAAAGCGCCCGAACCCATCTCGAAGCCCTCCAGAAGACAGTATAGAATTTCATCCTGATGTTAAGGCCTGAAAGAAAGGAGACTTGGTGATCCGCCGCAAGCGAAAGTTTTATCCGGAACCCTACACCCAAACCCCTTAAAACTGGTTGAAGGAAGCCCTAAAGTCAGGGTTTGCTGCCGCCTCCTCTTCTGCAGTGCTGAGCTTCTTGCGCAGCTCCTCGCTACTACTCGACCAACCGGGTTTGGGGCCACGTGCCAGGGTCTAGGATTTAGGATCCAGGGCTTAAGTGATTGGGCTTCAGGGTTTAATACAGGGGCCTTAATTCTTCTGGGGTTTTGGGAAATCTTTTAATATAATTGTAATAAGGAACCCCCAAACTAGTATAGGTAATTATTAAGGCCCTAATATAGCACCCTAAACCTACCCTAATACTATACTCTGCGATTGCAAGGGTTTCTTGCAAGTCCGGTTTAGCCGGCTTCACAGAACCCCCAAACTAGTATAGGTAACAATTAAGGCCCCTATACCTCTCTTCTTCAACAACCGGGCCCCAAAAAGTTCAAACTTTCTAAGATAGAGCTAATATATAAGGCCAAAAAGTTTAAAGTTCCCCCGTTCACTCGGATTTAAGGTTCAGGGCTTCAAGGCTTTGGGGTCGCTTGGGGATTTTGCCATGTTATGTGACATAAGGGTGTTAAAGGGTTATATGCGATCTCGAGGGTTTTACAGGGTTCAGGATTTTAAAAAGCTTCGATACAGAATTTTACAGAACCCTTCAGAATTCGGATAGGAAGATGGAGTATAGAAAGGCTAGAATTATACACAGACTGTGGGGGGACATCGTAGCCAATTCTGTATTCAAATGTACTTAAAGGCTCATGGGACTTAGCAAGTAAGGTTGTAAGTAGGTTTGAATTAGGATAACCCCACTTAGGGGACTTATAACCCCAATTATAATCTACTTACTAAGTCCCATGATCCTCTAAGTAGCCCTTTCAGTACCTTGAAAGGATCCCTTAAAGGAGCCCTTATACGACTGGGCTTTTAAGTAACCAGGGAGAAAAAAGTATAAACTTTTATTTCATAAGGGTTCCTTTAAGAAAAAAGTATTAAAGTATGGTACTCCAAAGCCCAGACGACCCTTAAAGGAGCCCCTAAGCCAACCCTTGGAGGCTGCAATCGTCAGAAGATAGTAGTGTGATTCGCATGCTAATGTAGGAACCTGATTAAGAAACCTTGGGCCATTATTACGGCTCCTTATATGAATCCTACTATTTTGGGGTTATAGACCCAGGGTTTCTTCATTAGGTTCCTATATTAAACCCTAAACCCTAAACCCTGAACCCTAAACCCCTAAACTCCTAAACCCTAAACCCCTAAACCCTAAACCCCTAAACCCTAAACCCCAAACCCCTAAACCCTAAACCCCTAAACCCCTAAACCCTAAACCCCCAACCCCCAAACCCTACATTACTTGGCCGACTTCTGAACCCCTCCTAAAAGTTAAACTTTTAGCCTACTTATTATAGTTCAGATAGAAACCCAAAAAGTTAGAGTCCTACAGTGAACCCCAGAAAGTTGGAACATCGATTTAGGATGATTCATGCTGGGATTCCCTATACTTTACTTTAAGGGCAGGAGGCTAACGATGTTCCAACTTTCTGGCTTCTACTGTAAGAGTCAACCAGAAGAACGCCAAGATTAGTGTATGATGATTGGAAAACTCTACGACTTCCGCCGGCGTCTCCTGGATCTCAATGGCTTGCCTGCCCAAGGCGGCAGCGTGGAGTGGGGCGGGCTTTCGGCTGAAGGGTTAAGGGTTTAGGGTCGAGGGGTTTAGGGGTTTAGGGGTTTAAGGTCTAGGGGTTTAGGGGTTTAGGGTCTAGGGGTTTAGCTTTTTAGGGGTCTAGGGGTTTAGGGGTTAAGGGGTCTAGGGGTTTAGCTTTTTAGGGGTTTAGGGGTCTAGGGGTTTAGGGTCTAGGGGTTTAGGGGTTTAGGGGTGTGTTGGTTAGGGGTTTAGGGTTTAGGGGTTTGGGGGTTTAGGGGTTAGGGGGCTCCCTTTAGGGCTGGAACCATGGGCCCTAGTATGGGCCCTTAAGCCTGGGATCCTTATATACCGAAAATATACCCGATTTGTACCCTTTAAAGTCCCTTAAAAGGGCTAAGGGCCCATACTAGGGGCCCATGGCTTCTAACCTTAGACTTACAGTAGAAGCCAAAAAGTTGGAAACCCCATAGCCTCAATCCTTAAGAGTAATGTATAGGGAATCCCAGCACTATTTGGCCTTAATCCGGTTTCCAAGTTTATGGGGTTTACTGTACTGGTCCCCTGAAGGGCTCCCTATGGCTTCGTAGCTGGAGGACTTACTTTGGAAGGCCTGAGGCGTATTGAGGTGTAAGGTTCAGGGTTCAACGAGGGGTATTAAAATCAGGCTTCCTAACAGGATTGCTACAAGGGTCCTAGTGACTCTAGGGCTTGCGGGTTAATGCCGTTTTGATAGAAGCCCCTTACAGGTGGATAGTTCTTCTTCCATAGTACTCCCATAAGACCCCCTTTACCTTATAGGAGTGGTATGGGAGGCTTATGGGAAACTACCCTCCTAATAACTACCCACCTGTAAATGGCTTACATTTTGAGGGCTGAAGGTCTTCATAAGGGTTCCATAAGAGCGTATCAGCGCTCCCGAGGTTTGAAGGGCTAAGGGGTTGTACTTAAAGGATCATGGGACTTAGTAAGTAAGTTATAATTGGGTTATAAGTCCCCTAAGTGGGGTTATCCTAATTCAAACCTACATATAACCTTACTTACTAAGTCCCCTGCCCCTTCAAGTAAGAGGGTGTAGGGGTTTAGGGTTTAGGCCGCGCCACCGCCCACATGCTTGATGGTTTCCTTGCAGACCAGATCGTGAGTAAGCGATGGACGTTCGATCCTGATGGTCCGCCACGGGATGCTGCCCAGAGACTCCAAAACCCCTTGATTAAGGAATTTTCCTCAAATCAAAGTAGGGTTCCAGTGATAATTTAAGGGAGATTCCTTAATCAAGGGGTTTTGGAGTCTCTGGGTGATGTTGCAGCAACTGCTCGTTGTGATCGCATTGCATTCGCTTGGACATCATCCTGGTCTTCGCGTGCAAGGGGCGGTAGATCCATAGAACCTTGTAGTAATCCTTTCACGAACCCTGAGGTACACTCGTATGAAAGCCAAACAAAGCCCCGGCACACATCCCGCGAGCCGGAAAGCAAATGCGATGCACTTTGCGTAATTATATGTTTTCATTGTCGACAATCGCTACAATCTGGGCGGCACTCAGGCCATCCGCTGTGTTGGCGTCGAACTCCAAAACTAGATCTTCCCACGTCTCACCACTGGTACTGTAGGGGCCTTAATAAGTAGAACAGGGTTTTGAGGCCCATGGTACTATACTTATAAGGAACCCCAAAATAGTATTGGTAATTATTTAGTTCCCTATATTACATCGCTGTGTTCGCGGGAATTCCCTGCCCTCACGCCGGATCCATAGAGCTTCGACTTTCACGCAATCACCCGGCCAAGCAACGTGCCAAGAGGGATGTAATGTCAGCTGTGCTCAAGTTGCCCGCCATCATGGTTTAGGGTCAAGGAGTTTAGGGTTTAGGGTTTAAGTTCCGTGCCCCGCCATAACGGTTTAGGGTTAAGGACCTAGGGCTTAGGGTTAACTTACTTCCCAAACGAGCCACGAAAACAAAAGGTTAAACTTCCCGGTTACTACTAAACTACAAAAACCCAAAACAAGTTTAAAGGTTGGGTATTGAGAACTAAGCTTAGGTTTAGGAATAAGGACCTAGGGTTTAACCCTAAACCCTAAAACCTAAACCCTAACCCAAATTAGGTTTAGGTTTAAGGCTTAGGTTATGAGTTCGGGACTTTGAATCGTGGGCCATCCTCGCGAGCTCGGAAGGTTTTCACTCTTCCGCCTTGGAAATCAACAAATATAGGGGCCTTGATAAGTAGAATAGGGTTCCTTTGAAGAGTTCCTGTAAAAGGGATACTATAAGGGTACTATAACGGATTTAGGGATATAGGGGCCTTAATACTTAGAATAGGGTTTTGGGGCCCATCATACTATAATTACAATAAGGAGGGCCAAAAATAGTATAGGTAATTATTAAGGCCCCTATAGCATGGGATCACACATCGCATTGTGCCAACCAGCTTGCCGAGTCCAGTCTCACAATGAAGAAATGGTAATCCGGGGCCGCTTCGTAAACCCTATGGTAGACCCTAAACCCAAAACCCTTATAAATCCCTAAACACGCACCCCTGCACTCTACAGGAGACCCTAGGCTCTCAGTCCCCTTTCATGCATGCTGCGCACTCCGTCGTCTTGCTTTTCCGGAAATCTTCCAGTTTTTCTCTTAGTTGCTGAGTTCATAAGCCCCGAAAAAGTGTACACTTTTAAACCCTAAACCCTAAACCCTAATATGATCCCCAAAAGTGTAAAGTGTATCCACCCAGCTACTAAGTTCACCATCTCCCAGAGCTTAGGGTTTTGGGTCTAGGTCAGGGGTTTAGGGGTTTAGGGTTTAGGGTTTACGGTTTAGGGGTTTAGGGTTTAGGGTTTAGGGTTTAGGGGTTTAGGGTTTAGGGTTTAGGGTAGCAATGTACTTAGAGGATCATGGGACTTAGTAAGTAAGTTATAATTGGGTTATAAGTCCCCTAAGTGGGGTTATCCTAATTCAAACCTACATATAACCTTACTTACTAAGTCCCATGAGCCTCCAAGTAGGTCCTACATACCCAGAGACTCCAATATCCCTTAATTAAGGAATATTCCTTAGATCCTACTATGATTTAAGGAATACTCGTTAATTAAGGGTTTAGGGATATCCCTTAATTAAGGAAATCGTATTAGGGATCCTACTATAAGGAATATTCCTCAATTAAGGGATATTGGAGTCTCTGGGTACATCCTAAAGACCCCATCAAAGACATGGGCGCAGGGCTTAATGATGCCTAATGTTTACGATGTACTTGGAGGATCAGGGGACTTAGTAAGTGGGGTTATAAGTCCCTAACTTGGGGGCTATAAGTAGATATCTCTATACTTGCCGTTGCCTTACCTATAACGCTACTTACAAAGTCACTGAACCTCCAAGTAGGGTTTGGGGCGTAGCGTCGGGATAAATGGCTGACATCCTCTCGCCTAGATTCTACGGGACTTTCATATAGAAACCCAAAACGTTAAAGTCCTAAGAGTCAACCAGAAGAACGCCAAGCCTCAACCCTGAACCTTCAACTCTTCAACCCTAAACCCTCAACGCCTAAACCCTAACCCCTAAACTCCGAACCCCTAACCCCTAAAACCCCCAACTCTTCTAGCCTGAACCTTCAACTCTTCAACCCTAACTCTTCGTTCAAACTTTCTAAGATAGAGCTAATATATAAGGCCAAAAAGTTTAAAGTTCCCCCGTTCACTATCTAAGCAACCGTGAGTGCCTCAGCTCTTTCACGGAGGTGCGAGGTGCTTCGGCTTGGACCTGCTCTTCGGGTCCCCAGAAGCCCCTCAATAACGGGGGTTACAGTTACTATAAAGGTACTTCCCCAAAAAGAGAAACCCTAAACCCTAAACCGAATACCATAAGGGTGCCCTTTTTTTTCGCACACAATTTTGTTTTGCTATTTGGTCCTACTATTCACAAGGGAACCCCCAAACAGAGAAGCGCAAAAGGGTCCTATACCCAGGAACCTAATAGACCCGAAACCCCCATAGATCCCTTATAGAACCCGTTAGGGAACCCTTTACCTGGAAACCCTTTACCTAGACACCCTCGAAACTCTCCCTGGGCTTTAGCGATTTATGGCGTGGCATTATCTCTTCTGCCAAGGCCGGCCTTACAGAGAACCTCGTCGCGCTGTTTTGGATTGAAGGACTGCCACTGCAAGTGGGATGACACAGGAGACCCTTTTCAGAATTTATAGGAGGAGGCATAGCTTAAGCACTAGAGCTGTGCACACGCAAGCGCTTTCGTATTGAGTCGAACATGATAGGGTTTCTTGATATATGTGTATATATATATATGTATAATACTAATAATAATAACAATAATGATAGCAGTAGTAATAATAAAGAATGCCAAGGGATGTTACTTTATTTGTCATTATTTAAGCTTCTATCTTACCACCCTGTCTCGGTCTGCTCTGAAGCCCGACAGCCAGAGACAACTGCTACCCAGTAGTCAAGGAACTTTCTTAGATCATGACAAGAAACACTTGGCTGACTTCTGAACCCCTCCAAGAAGTTAAACTTTTAGTCTCCTTATTATAGTTCATATAGAGACCCAAAAAGTTAAAGTCCTAAGAGCCAATCAGAAGAACGCCAAGAAGAAACAGAGCAACCTTAGGCTTGTATAGGGCCTACAAGGGGTACACTTAGTTCAATTGTTCAGTCCCCTAAAGTGAACTCGACACTTCCCTGATGTAAGGTCCTTAATGATTAGAATGGGGTTTGGGGCTCCTGTTTAGTATAAGTATGATAAGGAACCCTGAGGAATAATGTTGGTAATTAGTTGGGCTTCTATATTACTCCCTGTAAGTATTTCCGGCCTCGGGTGCCAGCTGTGCCGACTGTGAGGATCGCGGCAAGCTCATCTTAATTCCCTCGTTGATCGTGCGGGGATGCGTGTCTTCGGGTTTACAGGGTATCTGAAGGCGTCATAGTTTTTCTAGGGAAGGTCTAGGGTTTTGACATGTTGTGGGTTTGGGTAATGTATGGGGGACTTCATACACACCCCCCATGGTCGTGCATGTCTCATGGCCCAGATCCTTAGCCACACGGCTGCGCTGCCCACCCTATAAACCCTAAACCTCCCAACCAACAACCCTAAAGCCCCAAACCTCTCGAGGAAGGCCCCTCCCTCAAAGAACGCATCTCGAAGTCTCTGGGTGAATCTGACAGATTTTGAGGGCTGCATGTCCACTTGAAACCCCAACTAAGGCAGTTACTATAGCTACTTATCACTACTCAACAAGTCATGCTTCATCTCGCTGACCCTGAAACCTACTCAGTTTTGATCTCGAAGGGCCTCTGAATCGAAATCCCAAACCGGAACGTTCGAAACTCCAAACTCCGTTAAGAAACATGCCGTACGATGCCTCCAACTATATTAAGGAGCCGCCTATAGTATGGGGGGGGGTGTGTGGCTCCTTAATATGACGTGAATCAGTAGTCTCTAAGGCATATTGCTTAACTCTCTTCTTCAACAGCCGGGCCCCAAAAAGTTCAAACTCTTTAAGATAGAGCTAGTATATAAGGCCAGAAAGTTTAAAGTTCCCCCAAGCACTATCTAAGTTAATTAAAGGGTTTCGGACTCTCTCGAAGCCTTGGAGCCCCTGACCCACTTAAAGGCTCATGGCACTTAGTAAGTAGATTATAATTGGGTGTAGGGCTCC
This sequence comes from Symbiodinium sp. clade A Y106, assembly GCA_003297005.1. NCBI lineage: Eukaryota > Dinophyceae > Suessiales > Symbiodiniaceae > Symbiodinium > Symbiodinium sp. clade A. The sequence goes on along the minus strand of BGNK01000981.1, from coordinate 140,169 downwards.
TTTTAAGGGTGCTATTATAGGGTTCTATAGTAGTGAGGGTTTAGGGGTTTAGGGTCTACTTAAAGGCTCATGGGACTTAGTAAGTAAGGTTATAAGTAGGTTATAANGGTGCTATTATAGGGTTCTATAGTAGTGAGGGTTTAGGGGTTTAGGGTCTACTTAAAGGCTCATGGGACTTAGTAAGTAAGGTTATAAGTAGGTTATAATTAGGATAACCCCACTTAGGGGACTTATAACCCCAATTATAATCTACTTACTAAGTCCCATGATCCTGTAAGCAGAACATCTAGTTTTAAACCCTGTTCCCAGAGTCCCCAAAATCGTTGGATGCAGGAGTAAACCTTGAAGAAAGGTCAGGAGTCTTAATTGCAGGATCTGTGCTTGAAGCCGACCCCATAAAACAAAAGAAACATAAAACACCACACACACACACACACATCAGAACCATATTCGGCAAACCTTCCGAAGCACTGAGTCCTCGATTCTTGCAAAACCTTAACAATGACAATATGAGGTTCAAGGTTTGAGGTTGTCCCGCTGCGCAAAAAACAGCCTATCTCGGTACGATCCCTTCCAGTGTTTCCTAGGAACACTACTATCACGAATACCAAACTTACTTCATACAAGGCTTCGGATTCGATTCGGCTTGGGGTGATATTGCCAGCCCGCACGGGTGCAGGGAGTAGGCGTTGATTTTGGACAGTAGGGCCTATACTTAAGCTAAACTCGCAACGCAGACGCGGAGCTGTTTCCGCAGCGATGCTATTCGCACAGCTTTGCGAAAGGGCTTTGGCAGCAGCCTTCGCGAGAAAGGCTGAAGGCTCTCAAACATTAAGCCTAAAGCCTACACCTAGACCTCACATCCTAAACCCAATATGCCAGCGCCTAAACCAGCTTAAACTGAACAAGTACCGAGGCCGGTTGCAGGATAGAAGCGAAATTCATATAACCCTACAGCCCATAGTCCAGGAATATATTATATCGATGGGGTTCTTAGCTTAATTTCGGGTGTATAGCTTGGTTGCAGATGGTTGGGAACCTAGTCATGTCTGGGCGACACTGTTCGAGCCTTGACCTCACCCATATATCCCGCGAACTCCAGTTCCCTCCGCATGACGGAATGGGGTTTATCAATCAATGATTAAAAAACCCTAAACCCTAAGCCCTATATAATTTAAGAATGCTCTTCCCTTGGGCCCCAGGGTTCCCCCTGTATATTTAGTTTGTACTAGAAGAGACACGAAACCCCGTTCTCATGATGTAAACCCCATATTTTATCACGCTTGTGGAGCTAAGGGTCTGAACTCACTAGCCAACACCTCGTGGATTGCCCCTCGCATTGCAATAAGAAGCCTCATAGATTTAGGGTGCATTCCTGAAGTTAGGGCGTGGGCTCTCTCAATAGGGTCTTGGAAGCCTCGTCAGAAACAGGACGTTCTATCCGTCATACAGCTAAGGTGTAGCTATCAGCGGTGATCGGCTAGCAAGGTACTCCCCACAACGCTGTGGTGATCGTCGTCGTAACAGGGTTGGCGGCGGCGGCGGTGGTGGTAGCACCCGCAGCAGCAGCAGCTTTAAAGAGTTGAAGCAAAACTAGAAGTGGCAAAGGTGTTGTTGTTGCTGCTGACACCTACCCCCTAAACCCTAATCCCTACACCCTAAACCCTAAATCTTAAACCGCAAACTGGGCCTAAACCCTAGAATGTTTTTGTTATGCTTGCTGCCGTTGTAGCAGCCTGGCCTTGGCAGAGGTAGTTGGCGGGAAAAGGTGGTCTTGAGAGGGAATGCTGCTTCCGTTTCGGGTCTGGGGAAGTACCTGGAGATAATATAGGGGCCTTAAGAACTAGAACAGGGTATTGGGGCCTATTATACTACAAGTGTAACAAGTAATCCCCAAAAGTAGTATAGGCAATTATTTAGGTCCCCAGATTACCCCTAAGCCCGAAACCCTGAACCCTCAACCTTCGTAAACCTTAGACCCTAAACATGATTTCCCCAAAGGGCCTCGAGCTTGGCCACGGCCTCCAGGGCAGCCTTTCGCGCTGCCCCATTGACCGGCAAAGACTGCCAGGTTGTCAGCTGAAGGCTTTCAGGGGTTTAGGGGTTTGGGGGTCCCTTTCAGGGATCTATAAGGGTTCCTTTAAAGGGATCTATGGTGGTTCCTTTAAAGGGATCTATGGGGGTTTAGGGGTTAGGTTTATAGGGGTTTAGGGGGGTTTAGGGGTTAGGTTTATAGGGGTTTAGGGGTTTAGGTTTTTATTGAACTGGTTTTTTAGCAGGGTTTTTTAGGTACCTAGCACTGTCAGTGGGGTGGTTTGGGATGTCAGGGCTTTTTATCGTGTTTGGGTAGGGGTTTGTAGGGTTTCAGGGCGGGGCTTCGAGGGGGTTTAGGGTCTGGAGCTTAGCGGTTTCAGTTTTAACTTCATATATAGGGGCCTTAATCATTAGAATAGGGTTTCGGGGTATATTATACTATAGTTGCAACAAGGAGCCCCCCCAAACACCGAGAGCTTCGAGTTTCAGGCCTTGGAGTCTTGGGCTGTATGGCTGAAAGGTGAAGTTGTTGTAGGTTCTCGGATAGTAGGACAATTCCGAAACACTTTCGGAGGTATGGTACTGCAGGGCTGCGTGGAAGGCCTGGTGCTTCTTGACCGATCGGGGACTCGTGGATAGTCTGCACTCTGCTCCTCTGAGAAAGTTAGCGAAAGCAAACTTTGGGGGATCCCTTTGAGTAATCCGTTTTGAGTAAAGCAAAACCCAACCAACCGAAAAACCTACCCGAAGTAGAGTCTTGATAGCCCTATATCCTTCGTACAAGTCACGGGGCGAGCTTTCGGTCTAGAGTTTACTGTTTGATTGCAGTGTATGCGCAAAGTCTTTGGGGTTGTTATACACCTCATTGTACTGCCATTTTCCAGAAGTTACAGGTCATGCACGTAGAATTGCTCGTGGGAATGGAAGCATTCTATGAAAGATTTGTTAAACGGAAGCACTGAAATCATCACACCTGCTTCGATTGCTATCGCTGCTAGCTGCTGCTACTTCTACTGGTATGTATTAGCATCACAACGACACCAACAAAATGGTTCTGCACTCTGCCTGAAAAAGTTTTGCTGCAAGTAATCTGCCATGGCGGCTGCTCACTTAACCTTTCGAGCTTAGGAAGTAGCGACTGGGATTTAGGGTTTGGGGTTAGCAAGAGATCAGGGCTTTGGCTGCAATAATCACTGTGGTCATTAAGACTAGTGTGATGCGAGTGCTACAGTGTACAGCTACGACCTCTGCTTACCATGGCTATGTACTAGTGCTACGCTGTGATTACTGTGTTTATGCTTACGCATGCAACTATAATACTCACTAGAATGCTGCTTGTGTTGCTAGAAAACGATGCTGGTTGGTGCGGCAGTTTCGGAAGTTGCTCATCATGATACCCATGTGCCCATGTTGCTCGTACTCAGTTAGAGCCCTTTTGCCCTAAACCCAAAGCCCTACAACTTTTGCGCGCGACCTGGCCTGGCAAACAGCGTGAGCGTCCAGCCCCTGTTTGACCTCTGCCTGGTGGACATTCGTGGCTAGAAGCGGCCTTTATATGGGAGTTTCCGAAAATAGGGGTACCTTATTTTGGGGTCCTTATAATAAGGATCCTACTATTTAGGGTACTATATTAGGGTCCCCTATTTTTGGAAACTCCCATATAGTGCCCTCGAAACAATTAGAACAGGGTCCTGGGAGGGGGGATATTTTTGCATGACTACAGTAAAGAACCATCAACAACAATGATGGTGAGTATTCAGGCGAACATGTGGGCTTAACAAGGTTCTATGCAGGCCTGACAAGCTGCAGGGGTTTCTGCATCGAGCGGAAGCCTGTAACCTCCAATATCCCTAGAGTCTCGCCGTAGTAAACTCCAAACTGTGGGACCACACCACAATTCGGGAACGAGGCTCCTGAGTAGACCCTTTATAATAAGGGTACCCTTTTTCCTAATACTCAGTTTTAATAAGGGGACCCTAAGACAAAAAGGGCAAAAGGGCACTACTCAGGAACCTAGGTAAGGTCTCAATGCCCAAATTATTCTTGGCTGACTTCTGAACCCCTCCAAAAAGTTAAACTTTTGGTCTCCTTATTAAAGTTCATATAGAGACCCAAAAGTTAAAGTCCTAAGAGCCAACCAGAAGAACGCCAAGTTTCAATGCCCAAATTATTAGTAACCAGCTCTCGGTGCAGTCTAGGGCACCCAGTTGCCAGCTCAGCGCGGGCCCTAATGTAGGGGCCTTTACAATTAGAATAGGCTTTTGGAGTATATTACACTGTAATTATGATGAGGAACCCCCAACATAGTATTGGCAATTATTTGGGCCCCCCCCTTGTTGCAACCTTCGGTTGATGAGAAATTCCGCTAGCCCCGGAGGCTAGCTTTCGTCACTGTTTTCACTCTTCGTGCCTCCGGGACCAACGCTCGCTTCACATCGGAGGGGGTGCAACCACTGAAGTCAAGGAAGTGCCGGGAACTTGGATGATTACACCCCGGTAAAGCGTGCAATCCATGATGGAAGAGCCATTGATGAGGAGTTCAAGCTGCCGAATTTCTGCTGCGCTCCTCCAGAAGGCCGAAGCTCAAAACCAAAAATCCATGCCGTCGGTGCGAAGTCCCAGCTTGCAGAGGACGACCCTGCAGTAGCGTTGGCAGTTGTTCGACCACCAACTGTACTGCAAAGAGCTTCCTTGAGAATCGCGCCGGAGCAGCAGGCCGCGCGTCCCCAACGAGATCGCCATCTCGGCCCAAGATTGTCATCGTACTACTAGTAGTACTACTGGGCCCTCATATAGCTACATTGTGATATACCTTTTATACACCCGTGAAGCCTTCTTAGGCTTGGGGTCGGCCCCAAACCCTCAAACCCGAAACCCAAACGCGTTGGATCCTAACAAAGGGGCTGATAAGTAGAACAGGGCTTTGGGAGTGGATCTATGCTATAGTTATAATGAGGACTCTTAGGAAAGTACACGACCTCATTAGTCCCGCTCAGATAACCCACAGAGACCCGACAAACCACTGCTGTAAAACAGCCCTCGAAATGCTGTAAATCTCAATTACTAGCTAGGTTGCCCACTAGCGCCTCACCTCAATAATGAGGGCACCGTTTTGTTACTATTCAAAAAAGGAATTGGGGGAGACCAAGTGATGAAGCCCTAAACCTGAAACCCGACAGCCCTAAACCCCCAAAGCCTCAACCCTAAACCTTATTGCTAGGTTCCTGAGTAGCCTCTTAATGATAAGGGTACCCTTTTTCCTACTATTCGGTTTTAAAAAGAGGACCCGAAAAGAAAAAGGGCAACAGGGTACTACCCAGGAACCTAGTGTAAGAAGGTCGGGGATGATCCCCGAGCACCTCCAGGCGCTGGGATCGCTCAGTCAGCCGTGATACTTCGTCCCAAAGTGCCTGGGAGCTTCGGGTGGCTTCCAGCCCTGCATGGTTCCTTACAGGAATTTACGTAACCAGTTTTAAGCAGGTAACTATAGAGTTTTTGGACAAGGTGTATTTCCGGCTTTGCCGGGTTTTATGGGATTTTGAGCGTTTTGACATGTTGTTTCGGAGTTTGAATGTTGCCTGCCAGGGTATATAGATTAAGGTATATGTAGCCTACTGTTGGCAAAACGGTCCTGCTGGGAGACCCAGTAACTATACCCTAAACCCTAACTACATGCTACTACTAAGATAAGCCCCGACCCCTGCACACCTGGCAACTAGAGATAGCACCACTCCCCATTGAACTGGACTTTTAACTTTTGGAATGCCTTGCACAAGAAATCATAGCTCGGTTTAGGGTTTTTGGTGTAGGGTTTGAGGATCATAACGCAACCAAGGAACATGGCAAAACACACGCAAAATCCGGATAGCAACCCTCATCAAAGCCCTACTAAAGCACCAAACAACCGTACTAGAACAAGGGGCAAACCTGCATGCGAAAATCCAGTCCAAGTCCTGCCCACTGACGAGCAAGTCATAGCTTGAAACGCGGAGGCCTGTTGCCGCGGCAAAAACGATACAACATCCTCAAGTGCTATGCCGTGGATGTCCCACTCTCGCATGCACTGCAATCCAAGAGAGGATGCTCGTGATGATGGCCTCGTGTATTGGAATGCTGCAGTTCAAAATACGAAAAAGAAACTGCCAAGTGGTTGCTAGAACCCCTTATTTCAGTGACCAGCTTGTTACAAGCATCTGGCAAGAAGCTCTCGTTAGGAGGTTAGTTATCGCCCGCGGTCGCAGGAGATGCGGCACCGAGTATACCTTTATGGCAGTCCTAAACGGCACTGAATCCTAAACACTAACTGATATAGGGGCCTGAATAGTTTGAATAAGGTTTTGGGGTGTATATAATGCTAGACTATACATAAGGTTTTGAAGTATATTATGCTATACTTAAAACAAGGAACCAATAACACACACTACTACTTCTTCCGACGACTTTAGTTTCGCCTAATTAAACCCAAAACCTTTCATCCTAAACCCTACAATAAGTAACCCTAGGTAAACCCCTACCAGCACTCCCCAAGTAGTACGTAGCCTTCAATAGAAGCCGTATGGTCCTGAATAGTGGATACTTTTGCTCCACTAAGGGTTGTTGGCCAACCCGAAACCCCCAAACCCTGAAGCCCTAAACTCGAAACCCTTAAACCCTTAAACCCTTAAACCCTAAACCTTTACCCTTAAACGCTAAACCCTAAAATCTAAACCTTCAAAACCTCAAACTGCCGAGAGTGCCGCTGACCTTTTACATGGGCGCTCGAGGCTCGGCCGAGGTATACGGTTTACGGTTCAGGGTAATGACCTCTCCGCCGTTAGGCAGCAAAGGTTTTTGGTCCTGCCTCGACGGTCTGGGGGTACCCCCGGGGCGAGTTGTTTGTTGGAAATCCTTGCTTGTCGTCCAGCAGCCGGCACAGGCCGCGAGGACCAATCCGTCAATCTATTTCAGCTGTGGTTTGCTGTGAAATGCGGTCGTTCACGTGTCGAACGCGAAGGGAAGCAGAAAGCAAGAAAGCAGCCCATGAGGAGGTTTGGGGGTGAACCCTAAACCGGTTGAGGCGGGAGGGACGACATGCTGACGCAAGCCCGCGTGGAGTGGGAGCGCTCCCACTCCGAAAGTCCTAAAGAGGCACACCCACCACGTGCACAGTGTATACACAAAACCTTAAACCCTGAACCCTGGTTAAACCCTTAAGCGATACTCCCCGAGACCCTAAGCCTTGAATTAAACACCAACCCTGAACCCTTAAACCCGAAACTCTGAACCCTTAAACCCTAAACCCTAAGACCCTAAACCCTGAACCCTAAACCCCTGAACCCCAAACCCTTGGACCCCAAATCCTTACTTCTGGGGAGAAGCCCCTATCTGCCTGCAACTGCGCAGTGGGCATGCTCGGGGGTGGTGGCCTGCGCAGGTTAGGGTTTCATGGGCTTTCAAGGCTCCTGTGAGAGGTCGTTTGAGGGCTTTAGGGTTGCCTTTAGGTTTCAGCTTTTGTTTACAGAGCTTTTTTCCAATCGCCGTTGAGGCTTCAGACGGTTCTTGATTAAAGGGTTTCATAAGGTCTTTGCACGGCCTTTTGACGGTTTAAGTGGAGTTTAGGGCTGATAACTTGGCCGACTTCTGAACCCCTCCAAAAAGTTAAACTTTTAGCCTACTTATTATAGTTCATACAGAAACCCAAAAAGTTAAAGTCCTAAGAGTCAACCAGAAGAGCGCCAAGATAAGGTTGTGCACAGCTCTTAGGAGTCATGCAAGGTCTTATCGGTGCAAGGGCTGGGCTCTGAAGTAGCCCGGGAGACAAAAGTATAGACTTTTATTTCAGAACGGTTCCCTTTAAGTAACAGGTCCCCGAAAAAGTAGTAAAGTATGGTACTCCAAAGCCCTGAAGGGTCTCATAGCCTAAAGTTTTTAAGTCCCGCAGATGTCTGGCGACTCCAGTGGGCGGCAATCGTAGGCTTGGGCTTCTGAAGAGGGACTTAACCTGGGCTTTTAAGTAACCAGGGAGACAAAAGTATAAACTTTTACTTCATAAGGGTTCCTTTAAGAAAAAAAGTATTAAAGTATGGTACTCAAGCAACAAGTAGCTTTTGGTAAAGGATCATAACCCTAAGCAGGATCCCCTTGATACCCTAAACCCTAACCTCCTGAACCCATAAAACCCTAAAGCCCTAAACCTCTTAACCCAAATCCGAAATCCGAATAGGAACCAGTCAACAACCCTAAACCCTAAAACCCTAAACCCTAAACCCTAAAACCCTAAAACCCTAAACCCTAAAACCCTAAACCCTAAACCCCAAAACCCTAAAACACGCCAGGGCATGGAGGCTCCTGAGTTTGGGAGCTCGTTTCAGGGCAGTCGGTTTTGGGGTTCAGGGTCTTTACCTGTAGCCCAAAACTAGTTCATGGTTGGGATAGGATTGAAAATCTTAATTTCTATTCCTTATGGACTTTAAGTACCCATAAAAATGTAAAATGTTACCCAACTATGACAAAGAAAAGACCTACCTTTTTAGGGAGCTATATATGGGTGGTTGTCAAAATTATGGTCCCTTTTTGGGTACCCTAAACAATAGGTGCCGTATTATAATAGGGACCCAAAAAGGGACCCTAATTTTGACAACCACCAATATAGAAACCATCGCAAGGAACCCCAAAAAGGTAGGTCTTTTCGGCTACAGGTGGGGTTCATGTAAGACTCTGGGACCTAGGGTTTAGAGTTTTACGGTCCGGTTCTAGGATTTTAGAGTCTTAGGGTTTAGGATTCTAGGGTTTTATGTTGGAGTTTCAGGGCTTTTGGGTTTAGAGGGGAAAGCCCCATCACAGCAGCAGGTACACGAGGCAACAAGTATGGGAGCTTGAACCGACTTGTAAGCAAACTAAGATCCACTGCGGCGATTGGAGATTGTCCGAACTGTTCCCGGATTTGGAATCACCCCCGACTCTCACATGCAGCTTACCTACTGCGGGTACCTCATGTGTATTAGAGCCTACAAGGACTACCAGCTCTAAATCCCTCAGCATTAGACAAAGCCAACAAAGCGCAGCCGAGGCACGCTAGGCGTTGCAACTCCAGTGACTCGGCCAATCGCCGGAGCTCCTGCGCAGATGCTCGATACCCCGAAATCGAAACTCGCAAGTGCTTCCTGGTTAGGCTAGAAACTACGGGTTGCCAGTCGCAGAACATTTGCAGCTCTGAAATGCTTTAAGATTACTCTACCGGTAATTTTGCTCCAACACCCTAAACTCCTATGCCGTAACCTTACATTTCTGAGTTGTTAACCTCCACAATGCAAGAAAGTGCAAAAACTACATGTCCGACTTGGAACAACCCTAAACCAGAAAACAGATTTGGTTAAATTCACCGAGAAGGAGACCACAGTCGACTTTGAAAGACCCTACCAATGACCACTTGTCCGCCATCCTGGGGAACTACAGCTTGACCTTTTCAGCCTTGTCCTTTTTGATGGTCCCCCCAAAAGAATTTACAGACCGGTTAGTGGACCTTCTTTAAATACTTCCTACTAAGGGATATAGGTACAGGGCCCTGTCTATTTTTTCTAAAAGGACAAGGGTGGACCTTTTGTGCATAAAATCAGACAAAGCCACCAGAACCCTAGCGGCACGAATCAGTCTCTTATCAACTCCGGAAAAGATTGATAAAGTCCCTAAACCCTAAACCCTAAACTTCCTAAACCCTAACAAACCCTAAAGCCCTAAACCATCAACCCTAAACCCTAAAACCCCAAACTTCCTAAACCCTAACAAAGCCCCTATAAAGTTCAGGCCATGGGGCTCGATCTGTTGTGGCCAGCCGATCGGTGACCAACCGGCGGTGCTCAAACAAATCCTGATTATGAGATTCTGGGTTTAGGGCTTAGGGCTTAGGGGTTTAGGGGTTTAGGGCTTTGGGTTTGGGGATTATGGAGATTTGCGCAATATCTTCGCAAGGGTTTCATATGGTTTTGCAGGGGCTTCAGAAACTTGTTTCCTACTATACAATACGGGAACCCCAGAACAAAAAGGGCAAGAAGGGTACGACTCAGGAACCTAGTACGGATTTCATCCGACCTTTTTCCAAATACTGTTGATGTTATAAATCCTGCATTACCCATAATCAGGAATATACCATAATTCCCACAGTCTAGGGCCATTAAGGTTCTTAGGATGAACCCATTGGCCCCTAGTACGGGCCCTTAAGCCTGGGATCCTTATATACCTAATATATACCCTATTTGTACCCTTTAAGGTCCCTTAAACGGGCTAAGGGCCCATACTAGGGGCCCATGGGTTCAACCTTAGAAAGGTAATGCAGGATTTATATCATCAATCGCATTTAGGCGTTTGTCGGAGGAGTGGGGCTCCGGATTGTTATGATACGCTTGTACAGTACAGCCTCGTGGAGTGATTTAAAGGAGCCCTAAACCCTAAACCTGGGCTTTCAAGTAACCAGGGAGAAAAAAGTATAAACTGTCATTTCTTAATGGTTCCTTTAAGAAAAAAGTATTAAAGTATGGTACTCCAAAGCCCAGTAAACTCAACCCTAAACCCCTAAACCCTAAACCCTCAATCCTAAACCCCTAACCCCTAAACCCTAAACCCTCAATCCTAAACCCCTAAACCCTAAACCCCTAAACCCTAAACCCTCAATCCTAAACCCCTAAGCCCTAAACACCCTGAACCCTCAACCCTTCAGGGTTTTCTGCAGCAGGAACTTAGGAGAGACCCGGCCTTGTAGAAAGAAGCTTTCAGGCTCTAGGGTTTTACTTAAAGGATCATGGGACTTAGTAACTAGGTTATAATTGGGGTTATAAGTCCCCTAAGTGGGGTTATCCTAATTATGACCTACTTATAACCTTACTTACTAAGTCCCATGAGCCGTTAAGTGGGGCTTGAGGGTTTCAGGGTTTAGGGCTTTAGGGCTCGAGGGTTGATGGTTTAGGGCTTTAGGGTTTTTAGGGTTTAGGGCTTAGGGCAGTTTAGGGTTTAGGGTTGATGGTTTAGGGCTTTAGGGTTTTTAGGGTTTTGGGGCTTTGGGGCTTTAGGGTTTTTAAACTTTAGCATTTCAAACTTTCACAAGGAGAGGAAGACCAAAAAGGAGCCCACCTTCTGAAGAACCGGAACTGGTCGGTTTGCATGCTTTCTTCGAGACTGGGGGGAGGTTATGTAGTTAGGGTTTTAGGGCTTAGGGCTTAGGGTAGTTGGACGTTAGTTGCCTAGGACTATACCGGCCTTGGCAATTCTACGAAAATTCCTCTCCAAGCAGAACATTGCCCAGCATTGAAGGTCCTACGGTGTACTCCACTACTGCCCCGCCGAGGTAGTCACCGACTTACGGCTGTTTGTGGAACGAGAACACATCGGAACAAGTATCTTGAATGTGCTTAAATAGGGCTAAGAAACAAAACCGTCAATCCAAACTGGCACAAACAATACCTCTGTCATGCCCAAATACCGAAAGAACGTGTCTGAACGACCATATATCGAAGCCCAGAGAGTTTAATGTTCTCCTGCAAACTACAAATCGGAATATTGAAACCTTGCCAATGTGCTCTTGCACAAAGCCTTCGCAAAATCCTTGACACCAACCACGAAGCCCCTGGTCAAGCAGAGGATCGGCTCGCGTCGCGGCGATCTGCGTCAAATCGAATTGAGAAGGGCGTGGGCTGTTTAGGTTTCCAGTTTTGACTCCTTGTCTGATTCTTTTCAGAAGATCCTCTGTGATGGTCATTGAGTTCTCTGTCGGACTTAAACCGACTTTTACAAGCAGTTGTTGCATTCAAACGTTTCATGGGTTCTGCCGACTATGAGTAAGGTAAAAGTCGTGAGTAGTGCTTGCAAGTTCGTTGTAGGGGTCTGCAATGTTAGGCTTTGCCAAGCGCTTCTTCTGATTTGCCCAGCTACTTAAAGGCTCATGGGACTTAGTAAGTAAGGTTATAAGTAGGCTATAATTAGGATAACCCCACTTAGGGGACTTATAACCCCAATGATAACCTACTTACTAAGTCCCATGATCCTTGAAGTATGCAATCGACCTACCTCGTGGCGAACCCCATGACACCGACAAACCGAAAGCACAAAGCGCCAAGATCCTAACCCTCAACCTTTGCTGAATTTAGACCCTTAGCAAATTATAACGATAGTTGTAGCTGTTTCTTAGGGCCATAAGCCCTTAACCACAATTTTCTAACGTCACAACTTGGACCTACCAGTTTTGGGTGTTTTTCATCCGCTCGATCAGGATGCCCAGTTAGCACACCCTAAACCCCAAACCGTGATCTAGCAAGGCCCTTCAAGCAGCCTATCCCAAGACATAAGAAACCTCGGAGCCTCCTTTTGCACAAGCGCAGGCTTGGGATAGACCCTGCGGTATCATAAACTAGGGTTTGGGTGGCTTTAGGATGGTTTAGGGTATAGGGTTCAGGGGTTAACGTTTTAACACCCTTCAAAACCCAATCGGAGCACTGTTCTGACTATACAGTCCCCTGATTCCCTAAGCCCCATACTGCCCTAGAACCCCCTCAACGCCTGAGCCCCAATCCCTAGTCGTAACCCTTACAGGAACACTTACAGCATTTCTTAAACGGAACCGCTATAGCAACCCTCAAAACGAATCCTTATTCTACCCCTTTTCATCTTCCCTAAAGGATCCTTGAAGTTCAAGCACCCTTTGAATCATAATCATAACCAAACTAATATTTCGAACAAAGAGCCGGGAGTTTGATTACATGATAAAAACACCCTAAACCCAAATTCATGAATCCCAAACCCTAAATCCTAAAGAACCCTGAACCCTAAACTGGGCTTTTAAGTAACCAGGGAGAAAAAAGGTATACACTTTTATTTCATAATGGTTCCTTTAAGAAAAAAGTATTAAAGTATGGTATTACTCCAAACTGCAGTAAAGGCCCTAAACCCTAAACTGCAGCCAGGAACCCTAAACCCCAAAGGCCTGGTCATCTCTCTCCTGGCCCTCCTGGACGAAGCCCCTCCGCAGTGCCTACGGGCGTGCGGTTTGAATGGGGACCTAATATAGGGGCCTTAATAAGTAGAATAGGGTTTTGGGGTATATCAGACGAAAATTATAAGCAGGAAGCCCCAAACTAGTGTAGGTAATTATGAAGGCCCGCATAGTAACAGTATGGTACGCCCTGGCGGCGCGTATTTGTGAGTAGTACATTTGGAAGGGTTTCAGGTTGATTCAATTAGTACACCCCGAACCTCGAAGCCTCAATCCTAAAGCCTAAAACGTACATCCTAAACCCCATACACCTTAGTTGCTGAGTTCATAAGCCCCCAAAAGTGTCTGCTTTTAGTTTTACAGTGGGTCATATTATCCCAAAAAGTGTAAAGTGTATCCACTCAGCTACTAAGACACCCTGAACCGTTCTAGAAGTCTTCTTTCGGTCTATTTAAGGGTTTTGCATCGGTCGTCAAGGGCCCCCTAAACCCAAAGGGTTTAGGGTTTAGGGTTTAGGGAAACTTTGAACCCTAAACCCCTAAACCCAGAAACCCTGAGCCCTTAAACCCTTAAACCCTTAAACCCTGAACCCTAAAGCTCAAACCTACGACTCAAGTCCTCGAAGCCGGACCCTACCAGCCTCAACCACTCAAGCCATAAAAACACAATCAAGCGAAATCGACATGGTCTGGGCTTGCAAACTGTGACTTAGGGTTTATAGGGGTTCAGGGCTTTAGGGGTGGAGGGTTGGGGTTTAGGGGTTGAGGCTGTCCCACCCCAACCGGCCCATCATCCGATCCATCAGCCGTCGCTGTCGGATCCCGGCCAAGATAAGGACGGCACATTATCATATTGCTGACGCCGGAAAAATTAAACTCGATATATACTGCGGAATGCTAAGAAATACTATTGCAAGTTCTCCAGGCCCTTACTGTAGGGGAATAGGGTTGGGGGGTATATTCTACTATAAGCATACCAGGGACCCCCAAAAATAGTATTGGAAATTATAAAGGCCCCTATATTATGTCTTTGTGCTCGTCGTCCCTTAGTAATCACAACAAAGCTTTGGGGAACCTTGTGCTATATGGGAGTTTCCGAAAATTGGGGGTACCTCATTTTGGCGTCCTTATAATAAGGATCCTACTATTTAGGGTACTATATCAGGGTCCCTTATTTTCGGAAACTCCCATATTAATATTAGGGACTATAAGGGGATAAATACTCGGATTATTTATGTACCCAGACTCCTATAGTATCTGATGGAAGTCTTGGCTAATCTGAGAGGTGCCGGTACTTCTCGTACATACGACACCCTGCCCAGAGTTACTAGCACATAAGTCATGAGCGGCTCGAAAGTATTAACAGTATCAGAGCTTCAGCAGTTGATGTCCATCTGACTCAACTCACCTGTCGATTTTCGCACATTTCCACCGTACACACGAACCAAATTTCCGGGCAGACGTACAACCTGCAATTCTGATTACCCAAATCCTAGAACCCTGCAGCCCACAGCCCCGAATATACCAGAATCCTGCCCAAGGCCGTAAACTCTCTGACTCTGAGGCTCCTCATATCCTTAGTTGCTGAGTTCACAAGCCCGAAAAAGTGTACACTTTCAGTTTTATAGTGGATAGTATTATCCCAAAAAGTGTAAAGTGTATCCACTCAGCTACGAAGTATCCTACATCCTACCCATAACTCCCAAACACCTCGCCACGAAACCCCAAACTGGAACCTAAAGGTTGGGGTTTAGGGTTTAGGGCACACAAAACCCTAAAACCTCAAGCCTAAATCCGCAAATCCTCCCGAAACCCCACACCCACTTAAACGCTCATGGGACTTAGTAAGCTGGTTATAAGTAGGGTTATAATTAGGGTAACTCCACTTAGGGCACTTATAACTCTAATTATAACCTACTTACTAAGTCCTTTGCCCCTTCAAGCACGGGGGCCCTAACTTTAACTCAGCCCTTCAACGCCTCAATTTCGGCTCTGAGCTGTCGGGTAGAGTCGGACCTCCAGACCCAAAGGCAGCTTTGGGGTTCTTACTTAGTAAGGGCTCCTGCAAGGGTTCCTTTAAGAATTCTATAGACGTTTGGGGTTTAGGGTCGAGGGTCTACTTGGAGTTTCACAGGACTTCGTAAGTAGGGCTATAACTAAGGTAGCTATAACTATATCTCCTGTAACCCCAATTGAGGTACTCATCACCCTACTTGCTAAGCCCCCTGATCCTTCAAGTAGGGCTCTTCAGTAAGTAGGTTATAAGTAGAGTTAAGTGCCCTAAGTGGGGTTACCCTAATTATAACCCTACTTATAACCAACTTACGAAGTCCCATGAGCCTTTAAGTAGGCCCTAAACCCCTAAACCCTTGCTATTATAGATCCCTATAGCACCCTTAAAAGAAACCCTACACCTTACTAAGTCCCCTGCCCCTTCAAGTAGTGAACGCAACGAAAACCAAAGACTTCTACAGTCTGTGAACGAAACGTGAGGAACTTTCGCTCTCGCTACTAAAGGGGCCTTGATAATTAGAATAGGGTTCCTTTAAAGGGTTCCTTTAAACGGTATACTATAAGGGCATTATAAGGGATTTAGGGATATAGGGGCCTAAATAATTAGAACAGGGTTTGGGGGCCCATTATACTATAATTATAATAAGGAAAACCAAAATAGTATAATGGGTATTTATTAAGGTCCCTATATTAGATGCTCCCACTCGGTCCCTCGGGATTATCCAAGTACTCCATGCCGAGTCGTTTTGACTCGTCACCCCGGAAAACGGTAGCAGCGCTGCCCGCAACCATTCCCTCCGCCTGGAGAGCGCCCACCTTTCGGCACATCGTCATCCGAGCCTGGACTCTGGACCGCCGCTCGAGCTGCAGGTCGAGCTGGCGCCACCTGACCTGACCTGTGGTTTCAGCTTCGAATTTGTTGTGAAAAGCTCCGAAAACAAGTCACGGCGGACAAGTCCGCCGGCGGCACTGAGCTCTCTAAAACGGTGCAAACACCGTAATCGATATGCTTGAGCATGAACCTGTGCACTGGGGGGCGGGCTGCTGCTGAGCAGCCTGGCCTCCTCCGTCGCCCTGGCCTTCCATTCGTTGTTTTGCAGCTCAGCCATGTCTGCAGTGCAACAGTCCGGGGTGCTTGTCCAGGCTGACCCTGGATCATAGCCCTTAGAGGGGTAGGGGGAGGGGGATGGGGGATTATACTTCCGTAAATCTGCCTTATTAAGTCCTTTTTGTAGGTATTAAGGCCCCCTACCCCTCCCCCCTACCCCCCTAAGGGTCCCTATGACTGGATGGTCAATGGCACAGGCTCATTGGCACCTTCGTCGGGGATCTAGAGTGAACACCAGACAGTTGGAAGATGAATTAGGATGAACAGTGCTGGGATTCGCTCTACTATACCTAAAAGGCATGAGGATAATGATGCTCCAACTTTCTGGCTTTTGCTTTAAGTAAAGATACAACCACGGCCACCTGACTCACGACCCTGCGTGCTAAGTCCCCTAAACCGTGAAGCCTCGCAGTCGGGTTCTTTTGGGGGCTTCTGTTATAATGGAATAGGCTTAAGGGCTTGTAACCGGTTTCATACGGTTCTAGAAGGGCATTTGGGGTTTAGGGCTAAGGATTCCGTAAGGGTTCCTTTAAAGAACCGCTTTTAAGGACCAGGTAGTCTTACAGTCCTGGGTTTCATAGGACTTCAGCAAGATTGATGAATCGTTTTTGTAGTTTTTGCAGAGTGGTCACCAACCTCTCAGGTACCCTAAAAAGCAGGATCCTCATTATAAGGACCCGCTAACAAGGCACCCCTAATTTTCGGAAACTCCCATATAGGGTAGAGGAAAGCTTCGAGACGCAGGGCGAGCAGGCTTTCGTGTTCAGGTTTAGTATCAATGGGGCCATAGTTCGAAGAAAGTGTGACTAAGCGGCTTAGGGTTTAGGTTTTAGGGTTTGGGGTTTAGGGTAGTATCAGCACCCCTATGTCGAATTATTTTTCTCACCTTTGCAGCAAAGACCCTGCAGATACCAAATATTGAACCTAGGTTCGTGAGTAGCCCCTTTATGATGAGGGTACCCCTTTCCCGATATTGAGTTTTAATCAGGGGACCCTAAAACAGAAAGGGCAAAAGGGTACTATCCAGGATCCTGGAAACCACAACCGACGATGTACATGTCTGGATGAACCCAGAAGCGCCATTCGCAAGGCATGTGGCCTAGGGTTGCATGTATAGTAGGGTGCCCGAAGGAATAGTATTGCAATGCTTCAGGCCACTATATCGAAAGCTTTCTGAACCTTTCCGGGTTGTCGGCCATATACCATCCGAGTCTCTACTCCAGTAAGGACCTCCAAAAAAGATAACCCGAAATGCCCTATGAAACACCAGGATCCTGTAAAAGAACTTTTGAGCACTTTGGGATTTAGGGTTTAGGGCTTAGGGGTTTAAGGCTGTAGGGCCTTGAAGAGGCAGTAACCGTATAGAACCCTCGTTGGTCCACCTCTGAAGACTTACTTGTCCAGTATCTTAGGGGAACTAAAGGTTAACCTTTGGGATCATATAGGGATTATAGTACACCAAAAAGGTTAAAGGTTACCTACTCTACTACTAAGAAGAGGACAGTGCTGAAACCTTCTATCCCATGGGGCACTGGCGAGCCAAGTGTTCGAAGAGCCTCCCCAGTGGTCCTGGGGAGGGCGAAGCATCGAAAAGCCCTAAACCCTCAGCGTGTGTTTATGCTTCTAGGTTCCTGAGTAACCCCTTAACAATAAGGGTACCCTTTTTCCTACTATCCGGTTTAATAAGGGGGCCCTAAAGTAAAAAGTGCAAAAGGGTACTACTCAGGAACCCAGGCTTTGGAAGCTTTGGAGGTCCGGGTTTCAGCCCTAAACGGTTTAGGGTTTAGGGTTTAGAGTTTAGGGTTTAGGGTTTAGGGTTTTGGGGTTTAGGGTTTACTAAACCCCCAAACCCCAAACCCCATTCAAACTCACGAGGATGCTGGCGGATCGTGGCTTTCATGAGGTTTGGGACGCAGCACAGGGCTCTTGGTAGCATGAATGGCTCTTTTGTAGATTTTGTAAAGGGTGTTCTGCGGGCGTTGATAATTAGAGTACGTAGGTCCTCTTTGGGCTTGACGGTATGCGTATACAGGACTACAGTACCATAGCGGATAAGTCTGTTTAAGGTGTACGGTCGCAACGCCAACATTTTCCAATTCACGTTCCACGGTCATGAAAATTTATACGATTTGAAGACCCTGAAAGAAACTACATTCACATCCACACAGCGGTTGCACGGAGCTACATAGGTACAGGGACGTTATTCACTCTCCACAGAGTGCGGAGGAGCACCGACGGCTCTCCACATGGGCATCCCTCGCGAGGAGGTCCTACTTGGGAGGGCTGGGTCTACGTCGCTAGGTGCAAGCAAAACCCCAAGCCCTAAACCCTGAACCTTAAGCCATGAACCCTAAACCCTAAACCCTAAGCCCCAAACCCTAAACCCAAAACCCCAAACCCTGAACCCTAAGCCCCAAGCCCCGGGATATAAGGATAGAGTAGGAATACAAAAGAACAGCAAACGTGGTTATCCCCCCCCCCCGCACTGGCTAGGATGAGTTTCGGCTAGAGCCCTGGAGCTCTTCCAACAGGACGTCCAAATACAGCCCGGCTACTCCTCCCAGCTCTCCCAGCTAAGAGTAGACTTCCTGGGTCTGAAGCAGTACCTTCAGAAAAAACCCAGCTACTCCGCTCGCTTGGCGGCAGCGCCTACGCGCTTTGCACGACGATTTTCCATTTACCAAAATAGTATCGGTGGCGCTTGGCGGTCGTAAAAAAAAGCCCCAAACCCTAAACCCAAAGCCCTAAACCCTGAACCCTAAGCCCCAAACCCTGAACGCTAGGCCCCAAACCCCAAACCCAAATTCTAAACCCCAATTTATGCAAGCACTCGAACCCCTTTCAGGCTCTGCGCTGTGGGATGTTGAGGGAATTTAAGGCCATGTGCTGGGTTAGGGATTAGCCGCTGGGGTTAGGGTTTAGGGTTAAGGGTTAGCAGTAGGAGAGCGAAACCCTAAACCCTAAACCCGATCGAGGTAATATAAAGCTCTGTAACAGTATTCCCGCCCCCAAATTACCAATGGCATTGAACCTGCAAGCTGAGCCCCAGGCACGAGTTTGACCTCCAAGGACTCCGTCGTTGCCTGCAGGCGCTCTAAGGTGTAGGTTTGGGGTTTAGGGTTCAGGGTTTAGGGTTTAGGGTTCAGGGTTTAGGGTTCAGGGTTCAGGGTTTAGGGTTCAGGGTTAAAGGTTTAGGGTTTGGGGACTTGAGGGTGCAGGGTTAGAGGGGCTTACCTTGTCGTCAAAGCTATACGCGGTTCCTGAGGGACCCCCTTAAGAGTAAGGGTACCCTTTTTTTCCTAATATTCTGCTTTAATAAGGAGAACCCAAATAAAAAAAAGGGCAAAAGGGTACTACTCAGGAACCTAGTATATAACTTTTGGAAATTTCCTGGCTTCAAGGACGTTGGGCTTTCTGGGCCAAGCTGTGGTTTAGGATTTGGGGTTCGAGGCTGTATGATGGCGCGGTTAGAAGTCTAGGACTTAGGAACTTAGGAGGCTTAGGATTCGGGATTTCAGGGTATAATGTTTGGCATGAAAAGCCTAAACCCGGAACCCTAAGCGCTTAAGGATTTGAATGCACTGAGTTGGCGAGGAATGCACCGATTAGGGCACAAAACAGGCGGACGTTGCACTAGTCCTGGGACAGGTGCAGCAAAGTATAAACCTGTCGTCATGCTTTCATTTGAGTTAGTTGATATTAGACTGCTCTTTGGTGTGAACAACTGCAAGCATACTCTCCTTATACTTCCTATGACCTTTAACAACTAGGTTTACAGGTGTCAGCATCGGAGCAGGATTTCCTTAATAACTTAAAGGATCAGAGGAATTAGCAAGTAGGTCGTGACTGGTTCACTTCGCACCCTAAGCGCTGACAACTGAAGCCCTACACCGCTAATTAGCCCAACCAGGGCATGCGTTCTAAAACGCTGTGCTCTTCTGGTGCCAATCCGCTTCGAGCTTGAGGGGCTTATGACATCAGAGTAGGGTCCCGGGATATATCACCCGACAATGCCATAATGGGGCACCCTCAAGCATACTTTTGATAACTATTCCCTTATATCACGGGGCCTGAGGTCCTAAGGGATGCATGAAGGTGTACACGCTATATATAACCCCTGAAACCTAGTCCATGCTTGGGATAGTGTTGAAAATTTATATGTTTATTGCTTCTTGGGTTTAAGTAGCCATAAAGAATGTAAAATGTTACTTATCCATGACCAAGAATCCCTACAGCTGTACCTACCTGTCGAGTATCCTGGAGCACCGAAGGTTAACCTTTGGGAGGATGTTGGGATCATACAGGGACTATAGTACCCCACAAAGGTTAACGGTTACCCACTCTACTGCTAAGAAAGCCATAACAGCCCCTGTAGCAAAGGGGTTATATAGTCGGGGGCACATCATACGTACTATAGTTATAATCAGGAACCCTAAGAGAAATGTTGGTAACTATATTATTTGAGCCCCTATATGTGGGTTTCCGATAATAGGGGAACCTAATATAGTACCCTCGATAGTAGGATCCTTAGTATAAGGGACCCCAAAATAAGGTACCCTAATTTTCGGAAACCCCCATTTAATATTACAGGTGTATCCTGACTTCCCCAATGAGCCACAGAAACAAAAGGTTAAACTTTCAGACTACTACTACATGACAAGACCCCAAAACGTTTAAAGGTTGGGTATTGGAGAACTAAGTAAAGAACAGCGTTGGTAATTATTGAGGCTTCTATACCACTCCTGGTTGGAGGTGAGACCAAAATACTCCGCAAAAGGTTCACAAAACAACAATATTTCAGGATATTGCAGGTGTATCCCTGTACCGTAAACCCTAAAACCCTAAACCCTGAACCCTAAACCCCTTAAACCCCTTATCCCTATAAACCCTAAACCCTAAACCCCTTGACTCAGGGATCCTCCAGTCTCTGCCCCTAGCGATCCCGGGTGCACCTCACAGCGGAGCTGCTGCCGTGCAAGTCTGGCCAACTCCTCTTTAGGGTGTAACATAGGGGCCTTAATAATTACAAGAGGGTTTTGGGGCCCATTATACTACACTTACAATAAGGAACCCCCAAAATAGTATTGGTAATCTTTAACCCCCTATATTAAGGGACAGTGGTGTTGGATCTAGGGGCTTGGTTCCCTGGATTTAGGGATTGTAGCAGTTGCGGATAAGGGGTTGAGAGTTTCCGGTTTGGTAGGGCTAACAAGTTTGGGGCGTGGGGCTCGACATTTACATAAGTTCAAGGCCATTCTTGCCGAAACGCGTTCTTGCCGAAACAGCACAAGCCCTAAACCCTAAACCCGAAACCCTAGACCCTAAACCCTAAACCCGAGAGACCGCACGCATAAACCCTAAACCCTAAACCCTAAAGCCGCAAAGCCTTGCTCTCCCCATGCCGGAAAGGAGTCCGAACAGCACATGACAAAAGCAGAAAGAAGAAAGCCTGAGGGTTGAGGGTTTAGGGCTTTAGGGGTTTAGGGTTTAGGGCTTAATGCCCTAAACTTGAGTCCTGTGACCCTGAAGGGAACCACACTCAACAGACATAAACGGCCGCAAGAACCGAGCAATGTAGGGCCTTGATTATTGCAATAGGGTTTGGCATTGAGAGTTTTCATCTGGGGTGCTGCATTACTATGGTACATCTACACCGGAAAGAGAAGCACATGTTTATTCATCGCTATATCAGATGAGGACTGCTCAAACAGAAACAGTTCTAGTGCTTTTAGGGTTCCGGTGTGTAGGTTCTCACGTTCACAGTGACAGGGTCCTTGCTTCCCAAGAGAACTTACTTTAAGATATGGGAGCTTCCGAAAAGTAGGGGTGCCTTAGTTTGGGGTCCTTATAATAGGGATCCTACTATGTAGGGTACTATATTAGGGTCCCTTATTTTCGGAAACTCCCATGTCGTGGCTGTCAGGGTTACATGATTAAGGAGTCCCCTTGGGGTATCACCACGGGCAAGCAAAATTCAAGGACAGACCCAAGAAGATGCACGATCTCCGAATACCCGACGCGAAGATATAGGGTATGTCACTGGCGTTTCGGAAGCCAGGAGAATTGCTCCGTTCTTGAGCAAATCCAGAACCCAGAGACTCCAATATCCCTTAATTAAGGAATATTCTTAAATTATATTAAGATCCTTAGTATGATTTAAGGAATATTCCTTAATTAAGGGATATTGGAGTCTCTGGGAAACGAATCACAACTGCGAGACTTAAGCCGAAACCCGAAAAAACCCGAAACCCGAGCCCTGAACTGAAGAATTCAACAAAATCCTAAACCCTGAACCCTAAACCCCTAAACCCCTAATCCTTAAACCCTAAACCCCTAAACCCCTAAACCCTAAAACCCTAAACCCCAAACCCTAAGCCTCAATCGGCCCTGCGAGCGCCTCTGCTTGGCCCGCGCTCTGCCCTTCCAACCGGGCCACTCCTGGGAGCATCAAAGGGGGCTTAGTAAGTAGGGGTCCTTCAAGGGCTCCTTTAAGGGATCAGGGTTAAGGGCTTCGGGATCCATAAGGGTTCTATAAGGGGGGGTTTAGGGTTTAGGGTTTGGGGTTTAGGGTTTCGGGGGTTTAAGGGAATTTTGGGTTCCTTTAAAGGTATCGAAAGGGGTTCCTTTAAAGGGGTCTATAGGGGTCCATGGGGTTTAGGGTTTGGGGGTTTGGGTTTTTTGAGCTCCTTTTTGACGTCTGCCCGCCTCTGTCGCCGGGATTACTTAACGGCTCTTGGGACTTAGCAAGTAAGGTTATGAGTAGGTTAAAATAAGGATAACCCCACTTAGGGACTTATAACCCCAATTATAGCCTACTTACTAAGTCCCATGAGCCTTCAAGTAGGGCTTTGGGTGTCAATCGGCATCAGGGCTCTAAGGTTCTGGGATCAGGGCTGTCGGGTTAAAGGGTCTGGGCTGTAGGGAGGTTCAGGGGGCTTAGTAAGCAGGGTTATAAGTATAGTTATATCTTTGTATATCTACTTATAGCCCCAATTAAGGTACCTATAACCCCAATTAAGGTACCTATATCCCCAATTAAGGTACCTATATCCCCAATTACTCACTGGCCCAAAACCCAAGGAAATAAAAGTTGAAACTGTCAGAATCGACTACCTTATAAAAGGCCCAAAAGTTGAAAAGTTGAGTTTGCAGCCAATAAGATATACCCCTTAGAGAAACACTGAAAGGAGCTTACAAAGAACCCTTAAAGGAACCCTTGCTGAGTCCCGTGAACTCAGTAGGCTTTGCAGTTCAAACCCGGAGCCTGCTGCTTGGGATTTCCGTTTCCTAGTTCATGGTTGGGATAGGATTAGAAATTTAAGTTCTTATTCCTTATTGGCTTTAGGTACCCCAAAAAAATGTAAAGTGTTACCCAACTATGACAAAGTTTCGGCTTTGGGCTGCAGGTCGTGCAGGCTTAGGGCTTACTTACCTTTGGTTAGTAGGGAATGGAAGAATGGGGTACAATTATAACCATTATTACTACCATTCTTCCATTCCCTACTAACCAAAGGTAGGCCAAAGCCTTACGGGAGGGTCTCTTTTTGGCGGGTCTGGGGCTTAGGGTTCAAGGGCTTAGGGTTTAGGGGATAAAGGGTGATAGGGCTTGAGGGTTGCAGGGTTTAGGCATGTTTAGGCCTTAGGGTGTGGGACTGGAGTCACATTACGGATTTTGAGACGAGCGTTTTAATACAGGCCGACACATTACATTTGGACTGGACCAAGCGGGGGCTTGACGGATTCCGCGTTTGCGAACTAGGAGTTTCCGAAAATAGGAGACCCTAATATTGTAGCCTAAATAGTAGGATCCTTCTTATAAGGACACCAAAATAAGGCACCCCTCATTTTCGGAAACTCCCAATTAGGAAAGCCCGGAACCTTAAACCCTAAACTCTACAGAGCCTGAGCCCTCAACCACAAGCCTACACCCTGAAAGCTTAAGACGAGAGGTCGTATGCTTCAGGCAGTTCCCAAAGCCTGCAACGCCCTGATGGCCTCCCAAAATACCTATGCATGGCTCTACGGTTTAGGGTTTAGGGTTTTGAGCTTAGGGTAGGTAAGTGAAGGCAAGCAACAAACACCCGCATGGAGATCCTGCAAAAAAAGAAGCAGCATCCCTTGAAAGAAAAATACATCACCAAGAGCGGTATAGGCAAACAGCGCATATATTGGGTGGCCAAATTTCAAGGGCCTACAATGGAGAGTCGGGGGACTTAGTAAGTAGGTAACAAGTAGAGTTATAAGTACATTAAACCTAAAAGTGGGATCCACATTGGGGTTATGATAGTTAAAACTCTATAAAACAATCCTTACTAAGTCCCCGACCCTCCAAGTGTATGTACAACTGGGCTTTTAAGTAACCAGGGAGAAAAATGTATAGACTTTTATTTCATGATGGTTCCTCCAAGAACAAAAGTATTAAAGTATGGTACTCCAAAGCCCAGATGACGTTAATTACTAAGGCCTCTACAGTACCCTAAACCCTAAACCCTAAGCCCAGACAATAAGTGTATGTAGAATAAAGAGTCCAGCACCTGAACCCTGGGACCTGCATCTGCCCGGGAATCCTCAGCCACAAAGCCCTGAACCCTAAACCTGGACTTTGAAGTAACCAGGGAGGAAAAAGTATAGACTTTTATTTCATAATGGTTCCTTTAAGGAACAGGTACCAAAAAAAAGTATTCAAGTATGGTGCTCCAAACCCAGGAAACCCTCTACAGCAGAAGCCAGAAAGTTGGAACATGGCTTTAGGAGGATTAGTGCTAGGGTCCCTTATACTTTACCTTAAGGGCATGAGGATAATGATGTTCCAACTTTCTGGCTTCTACTCTACACTCTAAACCCCAAGCCACTAAGCCCTAACTAAACTAAACCCGAAAAAGCATCAACAAAACCTACGAACCCTACCTTGACGAACCCGACTTGAAATGCTACTAGCATAAGCACCATCCACAAACCCACGTGACGTCGATGGTATCTTCCAAATAACAGCAGTAAGAAACCCTAAAACCTTGAGCCCAATACCTAAACCCAGAACCCTACATGAAACCCAAAGCTCTTGGGCCAAGCTTCGGTTCATGAGCTCCTGGAGCTTTGCCACGGAGCGCGCTGGCGACGCCTCTCGGCTTCGAGCGATATGTCTGAAGGGTTTTCCTGGCTTCTTTTTTCATAGGAAACTTGATAGTGAGAATGAAGTATTGAGGTATACTATTGCCTGGATTGTAGTTCTAGTTTCTAATTATTGAAAAGTACTTCTATAGGACCACCAGGGAAATTTGCAAGTTTTCCAAAGTGCCACGTGTTACAGAAAATATAAATGGCGACTAGACTAGAGGATACTGTTCCTGATTATTCAGTACGTAACAAAGGGCATCGCGGCGGGTCACGGCTACTGTATATCGGCTTAGGGGCTCTGTGGCTTTTGGTTTTGATCCTGGGGTTGTGGATCGAGAGGCACATGACAACAATCGTTCAAACCACCGTGAACTACCATAACCTGCTTTTGCAGGATCTTATTGTGGACCCCAACACAGAATTCATCGGAACCCAACAACAGAAAGGCTCTGGTGGTTCATGGTAGTAGTTTGTCCCTAGACCCCACACTCAAGAAAGGTGCCTTAATAACTCGATTGGAGTTTGGGCATATACCATAGTAGCCTTAGGGTTCGGGCCTATGACGGCACGTGCTCTAGTTGGTCTTCTCATTGTAGGCACTACAAGTCGAAATGATTACTCCTTGGTTTAAAACTTCCGTGTTGCAAGCATGGGAGTCGGTGTGTTATTTCTGGTAACCTGCTATATGCCCCTGTTTATTATTGCCATAACCCTTTGGGCTTATGCTATGACAATCACGCCACGAAAAACGCACTGTATTCGTGGAATCCTGAACGATGGGCTTCCATTCCCCTGGAGGACTAGTCTGCTGCTGGGTGCTTGGCGGCTGCTCTGGTCCGAAATCCTTTGGCTGAGTCTGGGCTCTTTGGCTGAGGTTCATTCCACTCCTAAACACAGGGAATACCCACCTTAGAAGAGTGATGTTAAAACCTGAATGAACCCTGAAGACACCTGCACACTCCTGGCTAAGACCTTGCAGAGCTTGAACCCTCGCACCTTTTTCTAGTTCATGGTTGGGATAGGATTAAAAATTTTTCCTCATTGGCTTTAAGTACCCATAAAAATGTAAAAAAATGTTACCCAACTATGACAAAGTTTTGAGGTAAGAGCCCTGAACTCTTCTAGTTCATTCCCCACCTCACCCTCGGCAGCGGGTGACTCAGTCGCCTGCAAGGCGTAGAGTTAAGGAACTTATGGCTGTCTCAAAGGCTCACCAGGAATTCTTGGAGTTTAGGGTTCAGGGATTTAGAGCTTGAGGGAGGGCCCTGAAACATGATCCTTTAACGTGTAGGGTTTAGGGTTTACGAAACTCCAAACCTTGAACACCGAACAATAGAGCCGCTGGCCAAGGCCTGCCTGTCTCTTGTAAAACCGTAAAGCACACCAAAACCCTAAAACCCACAACCCGAGGCCCTACACAAAACCCTGAACCATGCAATTCCCAACCCTGCCTAGACCCTATACCTTAACCGCCAAACCCTAAACCCTGTTCCTCAACCCCTAAACCCTAAACTGCATCCTTAGTGGTATTTTGGATGTTTTAGTCGCATTCTATAAGGGAGCCTCAAAATGCTCGCCGGTCCCGCTCAACCGTTGAATCGCAATGCAAACCATCTGGTTGATGTTGGCCTGCGAGATGGCACGTTCGACTTCATGTGGACCAATGAGCTGGAGATCGAGGATCAAGGTGCCACCAAGGTACTTGATGAGTATTCCTCCTTGGCTGTGCTTGCCAGTGGGAGCGAATGAGGCATCCGTGAACATCTCCAAGCGCTTTCGAGGCTCCGGCTTCAGCTCCAGCACCCAGTGCTTGGTCTGCTGCAAGTACCTGAAGACCTTCTGGGCAACCTTGCTCTGAGCTGGCCCAGAACTGTGGTTGCACGCCGCATGCCAAACGCTCCAGATGCCGAGATCGTAGCAAATAAGTCACACTGCAAAACTTCCATGGAGATGAAGTGCACGCCTTGCGAAGCAGCTTTCAAGTTCTCGGGTGATGTTGTATCTCCGAGCCTGTACTCTGATACTGAATCTACAAAACTCGGCCCATGTGGTCAACGCCGCGTCCTGCAGGTCCTTCAGTTGAAGAGCAAACTGGGAGTTTCCGAAAATAGGGGGCCCTAATATAGTACCCTAAATAGTAGGATTCCCCAAAATAAGGTACCCCCATTTTCGGAAACTCCCAACTGTGCCGGTAGGCCTTTGCCTTGAGGGTTCACATCAACTAGAAGCGCAAGGCCCTCAAAACACCAAGCGCGACTGAGCCCTAAACTTAAACCCTAACAGCTACATCCCAATCCGCCTGATTCCCCAGGATATTTCAAACCAATGACCAAAAACGACATATTTACGACGTCGGTTTGTGCTGAAGCCGCAAACCACAAGCATATCATAAAGGAGCACCGGTGCGTGAATCCTTAGTAACGGTACAGTCCCATTCCTGACTGAGCAGACATAAGCGTTATGATTGCGATTTCGTGATTGCGGGCTGCCGCTTGGCAAACTTCCCGACCCCTAAAACATCTTCAAACTGCAACGGTTTAGGGTTTAGGGTTTCCTTGAAGCCCTACCAGCAGCCATTCAATCTCAACTTCCAGCAAAGCAAGAGTTCTTGGCCTTGGATTTGGAGTCCCCGAACCCTTGAATCCTAAACCGTCGGCCCCTTCTAGGATGAAATAGCTGGGGCTTGAGTGTCTGAGGCTATGAGTTTCAGGGGTTTCGGGTTAAGTGGTCGTCCGTTGATGGGTTTGGGCTTCGGGGTTTCGGGGTTAAAGGTTGTGCCTTTCTCCCAGGAGCAAAACACAGCTTCTAGTCGCTCAGTTCCCCGGCCCCAAACACGGATTAAGCCATCTTTTAGCAACAGCTAGGCCTGGATTAAGGGTTTCGGTTTATGTTGTCGTAGAATGACGAAGGGCAACCCAAACCAGTTGCTGAATATTGCACAAGCCGCCGAAACATTGAGTCCTAAACCGACATCTGAAATCCCCAAGAGAGACCCGAAGAGTTGTAACAGTATGACTGTCCTTTTTAGTGTGCCCTTTCCCCGGCCCCTGGAAAGATTCAGCCAATGGAAGAGTTGAAGGATCCCTATCTTAACTCACCCAGAGACCCCAATATCCCTTAATCAAGGAATATTCCTTACATTATATTAAGATCCCCAATATGATTTAAGGAATACTCCTTAATTAATGGATGTTGGAGTCTCTGGGCATGCATGTCATGGCAGAAAGCCTTCTGGGTGTTCATTGTCTAGAAAAGCCAAAGCCTAAACTCCTAAATCCTAAACTTTTAAATCCTTGTTGCGGGTGGTGATTCGAAAGACCTGTAAAAGGTTGCCCCAAAACCCAAAAGAAACAAAACCTTATACCCTACATCAAGAACCAATTACCAAACCGTTCAAACAAAGCACAAAACCATCTAAGACCAATCACAGCCGAATGAAACCCCATAAACCTGAGACTCCACGGGCTGTTTTGGGTTTTGAAGGGGGCTAAGCCCTGAACCCTAAGGTGTTATAGGGCTCTTTTCAGGTTAAAAGGGGCCCACCTTCGGAGACATCGCCAGGATTTTCTGCGCTATCTGGAGGTCGCCTCCAGTGTCTGGCACTTCTTAAGAAGGACTGCTGAGGGTTTGGGTTTAGGATTTTGGGTTTAGGGTTTAGGGTCAAAAGGGCTACTAACTAGAAGATTACCTTGAAAGGGTTGATTACTAGATGGGTCTAAACGGATTGCTGATGATTAGGTTTTGTTTGAAGCACCATTTGCCGCTCGCCTTGACTGTCCAAGACATTTGAAAAGCCTTGCGGCGAGGGTTAGGGTTTAGGGCATAAACCCTAACCCTAGCCGCAAGGCTTTTCGCCTGTCCTGGACAGTAAGTTTAGGACTTAAGGTTTAGGGTTGCTAGAAGGGTTGTTAGCAGGTTGCAATGAAGGTTAGCGTAAGGGTTACTGGATGGGCTTGATTTTTTTAGAAAAGGTTAGTGCAAGGGTCACTGGGAGCTTAGGGCTTAGGGGTTCAGAAGTTTAGGCTTTAGGGCTGCGAAAATCTTGCTAAAAAGGGCACTAAGGCATCTGGGACTCACGGAAAGAGTACTCCTGCTCGCCAGGAGCACTGCTGCAAGGACTGCCCGAACTGTTGAAGCAGCAAGCAGCAAGCAGCAATTGCGTGCGTCACGCGCAAGCTCCCCCAGCACTGGCTTCAGCGTGAAACCCTTTGTCTCTGCGGAGGGGGGTGAGGGGCGAAACAGGGAAAGGGAAGGGGCGTAACAGGGAAAGCCGAACAGAGAACGTGTGGGCTGTAATGGGGAAAACGTCTGGCCTGTAACGGGGAAGCCCCTCCCCTGAAACAAAGAAAGAA